>JAOTRO020087252.1:0-14121 GCA_028566515.2 Pyracantha coccinea | reverse complement strand
TCAGTTTTTGAAAATAGTCCTACCAAACAAGTTTTTAAGGCCTAAAACTTGAAAATTGTTTTTGAGTTTAAAAAGTTAGATTCAAATAGAATACCAAACAGGCTCTAAACTTTTCGTTAAAATCTTTAAAATGGATTGGAGTAAAGTAATTTCATCACATATATTTTCTAAAGTTGAAATGTATCATGCAGTACTACAGACATGAGAAATCAAACTCCTGTTTGATGAGATCGATTGTCGAAGCAATTAGATTCATGATGCGCGAGAAATACCCAAGCTCAAATGATGAGGTGAGTTACATCAATCAATTTAATATACGCAATTGATTTTGTTCACTATACTGTACATACATCTTTGGCATGTAAAACTATGAAATATATAAATACGCATTTGATTTTGTTCACCATACAACATTTTTTTGGTTTATGTTTAGGATGAGAGAAAAACAAGATCAGCACCAAGAAAGAGAAAAGCTTCGGATGTTGGCTGTAGCAGCAATGATATCTCGGAGGAAAATATGCAAGGTTTTGATGGGGAACCCTATACGGAAGAAAGGGTGACAGAATTCTTTAAGTCGGCCTACGAAAGATTGGTGAACCTGAAATTTGTTGATAAAATGGGGACCGAAAGTACTCTTCCTATTCTCTGCTCCTTGTACCTGTGTATGTATGTCTATATATAAATATATGTATGTATGTATGTATGTATCTACATTACTCTTTCCTTCTAGTGCACATCAAATCTCTTGATATTTCTAATGGGCTGATTTACTCTCCTTTAATCCCTTGAATTTTCTCAGGACCAAAACCAGAACTTGGAAATATTCCGAAGGAAAACCCATCTCCTCCAAGCACTTTTTGTTCTTCTCGAGAAGGAGATGCTGACAGTCATTCCGGTTCTTCTTTGTATGTCGGCGGTGGTGTAGAAGCAGGAGCAACAGCTACAACTGAGATATTTCAGGACTTAACAGGCGAAATGGAGTTATCCGAGCTGATTAATCAAAGGGAGTGCCCTAAGTTGGAGGACGTCGGGATAACCCCCATCCGGCCTCTGTCATAGCCCGATGATCTCGACGACGCAAGATATTGAGCTATATTTTAAGAGTAGAGTGGGTTGAGTTGGGAAGTCTTTCTTGAGCTTAGCAAGCGGGTGGTGTTCCATCGGAGAGCAAACTCCCGAGATATTAGTGTTTTTCTTTTTATTTCAGTTTCTTTTTGCTCTTTTGCATACTATTCTATTATTTAATGAACAGAATTTACATTTGTATACTTTTCGTTAGTTTTCCTTAAAATTTAAAAAGTATTTATGTCAGTAACTACTTCCTCTTCCTCTTGTACTTGAGGTAATTTTATTTTGTATTTTTACAGTTTTTTTCTTTTTTAATTAAATTGCATTAATTCCTTAAAAAATTAAAAAGTAGAGAAGTATTATAGTGATACTGAAAGCTTATTGCATATGAAACTTAAGGATAGTGATACTGAAAGCTTACTGCATATGAAACTTAGGCCATCTCCAAGGGAAGGGGTTAGGTTTAGCTCATGCTCAGATTATAGTCTTGTGAGAAATTATTTTTTAATGAACAGTGTTAGGCCATATTTATATACCATCTTCAACCAAAGGGGGCTAATTTTTAGCCACTCAATAATTTATTATTTTAAGTTTGTTTTTTAATTTTATTGGTTAATTGAATCAAACTACCATAGTAAAATAAGGTTTCTGAACATATTTTAAGTGCCACTTATCACTAAATAAATAAGTCTCTGGACATATTTTGGCGTGGACATATTTTGGCGTGCCACTTGAAGATGTGGCCATTTGATATTTATTGAAAAAATTAAAGGAAAGATTATTGGAAGAGGTAAGAGAGGGGTGTATATGAAAAGAGTGTTTGAGATGAATAGAATGTGAAGAATTCAAATAAAATGAGGTACGATAATATGGAAGAGTAAAAAGGATGTGAGAAATAGTGTAGAAATGTCTTAGGTATTTATAGGAAAAAAATTAGAATTTTTTAATTTTTTTTAATTTTGTCTTAAAAAAAATCCATCTAGGCCCAACTGAAAAGGCTGACTAGCTGCCCATATGGCTGGATTTTGACCCAATTGGCATCGATTTTGTGTCAAAAAGGGTTATCCTTTGGCCTATACCCTATGGACTGCCCGGTTGAAGATGGCCTTAAGGAGATTCATTTGGTCTTTTTTATTTTTATTTTATCTTATTTGTTCACTACACTCACTTCATGATACACGCATAAATGACGGAAAATAAGTGCTAAAGAGATTTTATCAACAGTGAGATTCTCCATAGACTTACTATCATTACATGTTTTTTTGCACATTTTACAGGGTAATGTAAGGAGACTAAATTTGTAGACCAAATTTTGTAAGAGAAATGCTAAGGATACTCTCTCAAAGTGAGACTCTCCATGGACTTTCTGCCACCTCATAATTTTGACATAATGTTTTATAATGTTGTCATGGGAATTGTGCCAAAAACATGAGGGGACAGAGAGTCCATAGAGAGTTCTATTTTGTTGAGAGAGTCTCTTCTAAGCATTTGTCATTTTGTAAACTAAATGATATAAAAGTTGATAATTGAATTATTACTTAGTATTGATTAACGTACTTATTTCTTATTGGTGGCACATCATTTAATTTACAAATTTAATCTTACCTATCATTACTCTATTTGATAATGTTGAGAAAAAAAAAATCCATCAAAATTTTCACCTTAAGGTAGTCTCCTTAGTATTCCTCGTGATGGACTTTACTTCTCAAGAACAAGAAACAATATGATTCGTATGCAAAAATTCTATGTGAATGGTTTATGGTTAGATTTGTATGGCTGATCAATAAATCTTGGGTGTGTATTTTTTTGTAGCACGCTTACCAATAAAGTGTTACATATATATGAATCTCATTCAAAATAGCTCATAGTTATCGTTACCTGTTAATTTTTGTTGTTACTAAGAAATTTATGTGTATCTAGAATACAAAGTGGTACACTAATAGTATAATATAAATGAAAAAAAAGAGTTGATAAAGTAAGTTTTTTAATAACCCTTTTCTTAAATATGACACATAATATACCGCCTTGTATTTTTGATACTGAAAAATCTGTCATTGTTACCACAAAATACCATTAACTTTTCATTTGTCGCAATGAAACTCAAAAGGAGAAAATGTATCCAACTTATCACGAGGCTACAATATTTCACATACAAGAGTTGAAGAACCTTGCCCCTAAAAAATAGCTCATGTTTTTAGTAATGCTCTCTCTATTGAGGAGAACATTACTGATCGTAGTTGTGGGCACTTTCTCCTTTTGAGGAGGGTTTTTGGGAGTGGTGATGACTTACTATTCAACTTCGGATCTTGAAGCATGATTCAGATTTAAAGTGGTGATTTTGTGGTTTGTATGTTTGGCATTGATTCTGAGTAAAATGCTCGGCATTTCTTGAAAGTGACTTATAATAGATTTTTTGTCGATGATTGTAAGATCATCAAGGGTGGTGTAGTCTTTCACTCATGGAATCATTGCAGTGGTTTGAAGGATTCATGGCCGTGTTTTCTTGTCATTTGTTGTAACAAAGTCTTTACGGTGTGAGTCCAGCGCATAGGGTTAATGAAGAAAGTTGAGGTTCCATCATAAAACCAATTGGCAATATGGGAAGTAGCCCAATCTCTTATAAGCCCTTGCAAGATTTCTCCTTTCACCAATGTGAGACTCTTTTATCTTCACATCCTTACAATTTAGGCCTTGTGAGCTTATATCTTTCTTGTTGGTTAAGCCTGAAGAGTTTTCTTTATGTTGTGTTTTTTTATTTGTTTTAATTGTAGTTTCGTTGTCTGCTCTTTTAACAATGAACTATGAGGACATCATCACAATGTCTTATAGTAGAGCTTTGCCAAATGAACATCATCTTTTACAAGTTCATTAGAAGGTGATGCAAGCTTTTGTCCTCATAAGCATTATCTTTTCACTAGCTAGGTTAGATGTGGTTTCGTGGAGTATGTTTGTATTTTCAACTTGATAAATTTTTTAGATCCCATATGGTCTAATATCAACATTATCAATATTGTCAGATAATTTAAACACCTATCACAAAGTGTGTTGATTTTTATCATAAAATGCCTTAGTAATATTAGAACATCTCACATATAATTAAGGTGCATATTATTTTTCTCCTATCTTTGATCTGGGATTCTATTCTTCAACCAGAGCCTACTCTGAGGGTGTGCAAAAGGTGCCACTGCACAAGGCACCCGATTCCCAAATTTTGTTTAGAGAAAATTGTATTTGAACTCATATATAATCTTTCTATATCCAACTTATCCTCTACACCTATGGTACTTTCAATAAAGCTATAAATATCTCTTTAAACCCAAAATTTACTACCTAAACTAACCTCACAAACCCAATTCAAGATGTAAACTTATCTTTACACCTATTTGGAAAATAAAACCCAAAAAATCAGTGTCTTGTAACTCATTCAAGGCGTAAAGAAAGCAACATCCCTTATATATTTGTAGTCTCTCTCTCTCTCAATCTATATGTGTGTGTCTGTTGTTAGCCTTATAAGTTTATAGAATTAAAACACAAACGAATGAGTGACAAACTTGATTCCAGTTGTAATCATAGTACTTGAGCAAGGAAGGAGAAAGGGCATGGCAACACCAATGTCTTCTATAAACACTTAACCGAATACAACTACTCTATAGGAAGCATTACGTTGTGTGTTCTAGTGCTTATAGGGACCGGTGTTTTTATATAGGCTAAAAGTTAGGGTTTCCATTCGTAAAGGAAACCTAAACTTACTTTGTTAGCCTCTAAGTCTAGTATCAGAATCATATTCAATTATGGATTCCATCAATCCTATTTCCAATATAAGACACCTTATATAGTGACACACCCCACCCCGATATCCTCCAAACACCAGGGTAGGCACATGCTGGCCAACACCCGAATGTGAAGAAGCCGTACTAACATGCATGAGAACTATGAAGAAAAAATGAACATAAATAAAACTCGAAAATTTAACTATAATAAATACGCAATTGTGGAACGTGTTCAGAGCATACAACTAAACCAGAACATTGAAGAAGGAATAATAGACAAATGTATGAACAAAGGAATGAGTCCTACACCGAGAGGACTTGAAGCTACCAATGCAGGAGTGCCTTGACGCCAGAATTGTACGCCTTAATTCTAAGTCCTGAGGGGGTGCAAAACAAAACATGAGTGGACCAAGTTTATGTATATATGTAATACTACACAGTTATTCTTCGACATACTAACCCCCAGTTTAGAAAACTCATATAGCATAAGTAGTGATAGGTTTTCCAATAAAATCCTAGCATGCCATAAAGCTTTCATAAAACACATATCATATAGGGTGCTTAGTAGAATCACAAAGGCATATATATAACTTCATTCGCCCGAAAGCTCTTCATCTTCCGTCCGTAGGCATATATAAATCTTCATTCGCCATGAAGGCCCTACATCACCCAACCAAAGCCATATATAAGTATCATCGTCTGTAGGCCCTACACCACCCGACCGAAGCCATTTAATGATATCATTCGCTCGTAGGCATATATAAGCATAGAAAAGCATAAGTATAATATTTTCAACATATATCTCATCAGAGCTCAATAGCTCAAACATCATATCATAAATCATATTCATAGTATATAATCATAAATCTTGCAAAGAATGTAAATCTGAGAAAGCATGATATTTCATAAAGCGTAAATCCAATTTACTCATAAATGTTTCATTAAACGTAGCCATAAAATCATGTCTGTCATAAATGCATTTCTAATAATAAAATCATGCATTTTGGAAGAGGTCAGCTCATAGATACTTCATCGTCAAGGAGCTGTGCAACTCGCAAGGACGGAAACGCCACAAACAAATGCGCCTAAGCAAATAAAGGAACCAATTAATAAAACTAAACTAAAACGATTGAATTTGGGAAAACAGACGTCATAAACGGATTCAGGACGTCAAAAAATCTAAAGAGGAACCTCGGGTACCCCCACGCGCCGCCAAGAGGAGGCGGCCTGGAATACCATGCACCACCGCACACGCCGCCACGAGCCGAGTTGAGTCGCCAGAAAATTTGTCGGCACCGCCGTGGATGGTGGCGAAGCATAGTACCTCCGGCGGAGGCGCGTATGCTCCACACACCGACCAAGACAAGCGCCCACGCGCGGATTGACGCGCTGACTTGGAACCTAGGAATCGATCGGGTTGGGTTGGGTCGTATTTAGGTTTCGGGTCTGAGCTTGGTTTCTGGGTTAGGCCAAAGGTTCTGGATTTGGGTCTGGGCTTGGTTTAGTGGGTCGAAGGCCTAGGTTAGGCCGGGTAGCATGGCCTAAAGGTTTGGGCTGGTTTGGACAGTTGAGCCAGTTATCAACTTGGGTTTGGATCCGGGTTTAAGGGTAACGAGTAGGAAACTGGGCAACACTTCACGACCTCCGTTTGAGCTTATTTCTACACCATTTGCAATGATTCAAAAGCCAAAACGAAGCTTAGGATGAGAATAAGAGATTTCTACCATTTTGGAGCCGTGAGGTGGCCGAAGTTGTCCAGAAAATGGCCTAGAAGGCACGGGTTCTCGCCGAAAAATTGGAAAAGTGTCCCCGAGTAGTTTCTTCGTAGTTTCAACATCCAAAAGATGTACAAGGGAGTTAGTCTTCAACCTATGACGAGGGAAGGACAATGAAAAAGGGTTTAGAAACTTACCCTCTGTTGTGAATCGTCGGGGGAGACGAACAGTGCCTTGGTCACTGTTAGGGTACACGGCTTCTAGCCTGGGGTTTTGAGGTCACAATGTTCAGATGGTCGTGGAGGTCAGATGGGGAGTTTCGTCGATATGGTCGTGTATGTGTGTGTGAGTCAAGCTCGAAGGAAGATGGAGGTTACATCGAGGGAAAGAGAGAGAAAAAGAGGTCCGAGAGTTGTATGGTTTTCAAAAAGAGACACGGGGAAAAGAAGATGAGAAAAGAGAGTGGACCCCACATAGCACACCAAACAAGATCCAAAAAGCAACCATTTCAAAATATCCAAAGTGCAATTACAAAATTGCCCTTTGCAAAATCCAGGACTGGTCGTTACATATAGGATTGATATCTTTAAGAGATCAAATCACAACCAACATTATTCTCCAATATTACATTCCTATTACATGTAGTAGACCACTTAAAGGTTGATTTATATTGGATAAATCTAACATTCTCCCACTTGGTCTACAAAATGTAATATTCATGTTTATACTTGAGATTGGAGATTAATGTCACTTTAGTGGCCATGTAACAGTGATTACATCTCGTCCTTAATGCAATTTCTGTCAAATGCATTTCTTAACATGGAACTAACAAGGTTGTAGGGTTGACACAACCCAGAACCTTCATAATCACACATGCTAAGATCCTCATTCACATGAAACACAAATTATGATCAAGAGATGAAACTTTAAATTAACCAAAATGTCTTACTTTATATCATCTCAGGTCCACCTTATTGTAACTCACAAGTTACGCTTTATGCTTCTTCGAAGCCTTAAATCTGCCAATGCAGATATCCTTCATCTAATGAAACCCATAACCTGCAGGTGTGAATACATCTCCAAAACAATCATGCATCATTTTCATTAGATCAGTAACAATACAAACAATGTTTGTAGCCAACAGACACAACTAAAAATACCAAATAGGCACATGTCCAAGTAAAATATCCCAAAAACTTTATAAAACAAATTAATTCAACACTTGTGAGCAAGATGAATTAATATGTTTTTGACACTGATCTATGCACCTTACCAGTTACTTTCATAATGATTTCCAACACTTGCGGGCAAGATGGAAATCCTACAACTGAGGCAGTGCACAAACCATGACATGCCATTTAATATGCAATTTGATAACAACTTGATATCTGATATATATTTCATCAGATAATTGACTAGCACGCACAAAAAAAAAATATGACTTAATGAATCCAACTGGAGATTAAAATGAATACATGGATTGTATACATACCTTATAGGTCATCTGCAAATGTAAGGCATCACTAACACAAAATTCAAACTCCCACTGATCTGCAACATCCTTACTTAATTTGCAAATCAATACATAAATCATTTTTTTTAAATATGCCTTTGGGAATAGCCTTACTTAGTCAATGAATGCATATTACCTCAATGAAAGGTACAACTAAGCTTGAAAGCATTCACTGCTGTTACACAAAACATGTATCCAACAACCATCTTATATGTATTAATAAGTATAAATGATCAACCGAGAAATCCAAATGATTGCAAGTAACAAAAAAATGTACGCACATACCAAGTATCCATTCGTGCAACTTAAACATATTATAGACATTTGAGTAACACATGAGAGATAGAATAACGCTTTAATAGATTCATGCAAGTCCACTTAATGCTCAAAATTTTAGAACTCCCACTAAGTTTTTCAAAGTTTATACTTGCAAATCAAGTAATGAGTGTGAAGCCCAATTTTCGTTCACTAATTCTCCCACTTTGGTAAACACTCGTTAATATATTCTTTCAAAGATGTACCTAAAGAAAATTTCTTTATATTTTAGACATAATAAATATATATCACAACCAACATAAAGTTGTCAAACAGAATTTCAGCAATGAGTTATACTTACTTTAGAATTTATCATAATTAATTTGCAAGCTTGATTGCTACCAAATTTATACTGATCAAAATAGACATACTAATCGTCATAAAATAAAAATACAGAGCCGTTTTGGGTCACAATAGTAGTCTAAAGTCACGTCTCAAAAAGACCAACACAATCTGCCAGTAAAACCGTCTATACGAGCATGGGTTACTAGTAAATTCACCACAATTAAAATGCAAGGCACAAAATTACGAAAATTTGCAGACACATAGTAGACATCTATATGTTAAACATATCAAAAATTCAGGTCATTTGGTGACCATTAAACGTGTCATTCACCCAATTAAAATCAAGACACGCAATCTGCCAGAAACAATTATGTGCAACTATCATGAATTTATGCATCCATAACAAATTCGATTTCATATCATTTCAATTTCGATGTCCAAAGGAAATTCTAGTAGTCAAATTTCATCCTCTAAACCAACATCATAATTCAAATTGGAAAGATTTACAAGAATAAGATTTAAACAATGCTTACCTTAGCAATCCTTGATTAACTTTCATGGGTCCAATACTTCGTATCAACAAGTCTCATGAAGAGACGCAAAATATGTCATGATGCGACCGATTTCCACGCCTTAAAGCCATAACCTATTATGGGCTTATAGTGGAAATATTTTAACTGATGGCATGTAACTTTATCCCCAACAGACTTCATGAAACTAAATTATTTTACACCTGTAGGCAAGAAAATTAACTAGTTTCTAGCAGTAGATTTTACGTCACAAAAGTACATTCATGAAAAACTTCAATATCTGTAGACAAGATGAAGATTTTCACAACTTTTGTGAAATAAAACTCATATTGTGCCATCTTAATTAAACTAAAAGATGTAATACACACTTGTAGGCAAGAAGATTATCCCTTTTATTCTAATTAAGATGCAAAATTGACTGAAGTAACTCAAAAACACGGCCTCATCATCAACTAAGCCATTGCGGCTTGCTTTAGTTGAAAATACATTTATCAACTCTGTCCTAAAACAATACAAGTCACATGGATTAATTAACTGTAAGTGACAAAATTATGATAACCTGATTCGACCGTTGAGTCTTGCCACCAAATGGCACTAATTCCTTCATGACTCCCTTTGACATTAAATTAATCTCAAGAAACCTCACAACATACTTGAAAGAGATTAATCACATATAGAACGAGTTTAATTCCACCACATGAATGTCAATACTTATCATTATGAAGTCAATTACTTAAAATAGAAATTCTTTATGTAATGGGAAAGAACAATACGTTCCTTTAATTTAAAAGCTTAATCGCTCAAATGTTTTCTTAAGTCAAATGTGTTCCTTTCCTTTTATATGCATACCAAATTAAATAAAGGAACAACCAAAATTATTTTCTTTCATAGAAAATATCTCCAATATATGACCTACATTAGCCTTGAAAAGTTTCTTTTCTTCTCCCCTTATGACACATAAAAATTTATTAATCAAAGCACTGTTTAAATTCTTTAGGCATAGGAAAAACCACAAACAATAATACATGTTTGAAAATTCATGCTTATCAATTAAATCACATACTTTGAATGGATTGCATACCTCATGCCTTCATATGTAAACATATATATAATCCATGACCAACCATAATTTTCATATAAGAATAGATAAAAATACAAATGAGAATGTCACATAATTACTCCAAACCTTATTGATTTGTATGATACCCTTGTTCTTGTCACTGGATGCTTTCTATCACTCTCAGTCAATCCAAAAATTATGCATCAATTTTTCATAGTTAACTAGTCATGTATGATTAAATGACTACTGAGATAGGAAAGCAAAATTATAAACAAAACTAATTGATTAGTCATGCAAATTTCTCATGGAGTTAATATCATTATAAACCTTACTTGAATTAATCCCCATCATACTTAAGTACTAGTAAACTGCATTACTAATCTACACATTTGGGTCTTTACATAAGATCATCTCAAGCTTAAAGCAATATAGGATAACTTAATACCTTTAATAAAACACATCATATGTTAGTTTTGCTACATGTTTGCAAACTTAAAATTTTAATCCATATTGATTATTTCCCACAACAACCAAGCTATTTAATTCAGTCTATATATTTTTTTCTACACATTATCATGTAATAAAATTGATCTAAAAATGACTCATATGAATTTATTTTGCTCATTCAAATGGAAATCAGAGGCAATAAAGATTTAAGGTTTAAGAAGTATTTCCAAAAACCTGTCCGTGAGGCATTTGAGGGGTGGTTAGTGTCCCCTTGGCGCATGTCCACCATGAATACACCTCACACAGGTGTTCTCGCATGTGACAGTAAAGAGCCCTCCTGAAGCTGTGCCTGGAGCTGATGGGGATGGGGCAATCAAATAGGCTCACTACTATCAAATTAGGCACAAACAAACAAGATATATTTGTACATTTATATGTACTTCTTGGCATGCCTGATTAGTAAGATACAAGTGTCATGATAAAATTTTACATGTAAACCTTGTATATAATTGGTCTTAGAAATTACCTGCACATGCAATTTTCCAACACAGGCGATTATTTCCTGTTATGCTTGGTTGCTGCTTTGTTCAGAGTTGGAACTCTGACCCTGAGCAGGTTGCAAAGGACCTCCAATACGTTGTTCGAGACATTTAACTTACCCAGTAAAAATTCAACTTTATCCAAACACACTAATTTTAACGGATTTGAGCTATTCATCATAGAACACTCCCATCTAAATTTTTTAACATTTGAAGCAAAAGAAACTTAACGACTCGATGCTAGTTAAAAGAATAATAGAGTTCACAATGTAAAATACTTAGTATAATACTACGCCTTACATATATGCTTCTTTAAGTTCCTATATGGTTATAGGATTCCAATTCCTATATGATTTTTAAATTTCATGCTTTAATTCTATAAGAAAATTATATATAAATTCTATGCTTCAATTCCATAATTTAATTCATGCTTGATCAAAATGGCCTCTAAGCGTAGTCTAATTTCCAATTGGCAAGCAAAAGCTACGAGGTTACATGTAATACACCGCATACAATATTGTGGAATGCTATAATCAGTCAATTTGTTTTGCCGTAATAATCAGGGTATCAATTAGCATAGTTCTTAATTAATTTCCCTTGACTGCAACCATAAGATTATTGAAAAAATATTCTTGATTAAAACTGAATAATTATACAACCTGATCATAATCCACAATTGAACTGATTTAAACAGCATGGTGATGTTGCCGAGTATATGCAATCAAAACTTGGATTAAACACACAGTTCATGAGAATATTATATAATCCAACATTAAACCTAATAGGTTTTAATCATATAACCAGTGGCTCTGATACTAACTATTAGCCTTATAAGGTTATACAGTTAAAACACAAATGAAGGAATGACAAACCTGATTCCAGTTGTAATCATGGTACTCGAGCAAGGAAGGAGAAAGGGCACGGCAACATCAATGTTTTCTATAAACACCTAGCCGGATACAACTACTCTATGGGAAGTGTTATGTTTTGTGTTCTAGTGCTTATAGGGACCGGTGTTTTTATATGGGCTAAAAGCTAGGATTTCCATCCATAAAGGAAGCCTAAACTTATTTTCTTAGTCTCCAAGTCAAATGTAAAACTTTAACCCACAACGAAGATTTAGTTTCATGAATCACACTTAGACAAAATACAAAGCCTTAATCCATTAATCAAATACAGCAAACTAACCTGAAGAATTCCCACTTGATGCAGCCATGAAGCTATGAAACTGATCAATCACAGCAAAGGCCTTCTCCTCTCTCTCACTATACTTTTTGCTCAAACTTATAGTAGGACTTAGTTCCAGAAAAGAGCATAGTACTATGAGAGTAGAGGTCTTGATATATATAGACATATATAATCATTGTCATAACCCAATAAGGATTCCATATTAGTATGTCTTTTGGAAAAATTTTAAGCACTCATCATCAGCAATAAAAGCAAGACCATCTTTGACTATTTTAGAAGCAGAAATTAAATTTATTCTCATTTTAGCACATAGAGCACATCTTTCAATTTTAAAACAAAATCAAAAGACAGTTTTAAATTCACACCAATGGATACCACTGCAACTTTAGTCCCTTCCCCCACATAAACATTGTAAAAACCATTTCCAATTTCGTTTTGTTTATGAAAACCTTTCAAAGAATTAGTTATATGAACTGAGCATCCAGTGTCAAACCACTAAGAATCAACAGGTACCTGAATTAGATTTGATTCTACACAAACAAGCAACTACTCTTTTTCTTTACTCCTTAAATAGTCCTTAAAAACTTCACAATCGTTTTTCTAATGACCTTTAGTTTTGCACCAAAAACATTTAAGTTTAGTCACATCCTTTGTTTTAACTTCAAATTTGTTAGATCTTTTAGGAGAAAGACTTACTTTAGCAAATACATTGAATCTATTAGAATTCTTAGAGAATTTAGAATTCTTACCAGGGTCGGAAGAACATCCAACATTGAATGTCTTCTTCCTCTTTTCAGTTTGCACAAAATTGACATCCTCTATCTCCTTGCCTTTCTCATGTTTTTACTGAGTTTATTCTTGTACACACTGTGTAATTAACTCATCTACATCCAAGTTTTGTCTTGTGTGTTGTAAGACACCTTCAACTGGTTGTACTTCATAGGTAGTGCTTGGAGAATCATAAACACCAATTGTATTTCACCAATATTGGCATCCATAGAGTTGAGCTTTTTAGCTGCATCAATCATCTTCATTATGTGGTCCCTTATTGAACTATTACCCTCAATCTTGTAAGTGGTTAATAAGGACATATACTGGCTTACTTTAGTCTTCTCAGATTCCTTAAACTTCTTTTCAATTGCTTTCAGATAATCCACAACCAAGTCGTGTTTCTTTATTCCACCTTGAATGGTATCAGTCATACCACTCTCCAAGATGGAAACTGCTACCTTGTTGGCTCTCATCCATCTCTCATGATCTGTCTTTTCAGCTTTTGTACTTTGATCAGTAATGGCAGGCTTGGGATTGTCAATTGCTATATCAAACTCATTAAGAGCTAACAACAAACCAATTTCCCTCCTCTATTTTTTGTACTTGCTGCCACTAGTGAGAATTGGAATGTTGGTCATATTCAAGGTCTTCATAGATATTGTAGACATTGAAGAAAACCAATTAAATCACATTATGAACTTTTAGGTTCCTGATTTCTTTTCTCTATTGCACATCGTAATTCAAATTCATTATCCATTTACACAATGTTAACAACGAATAGTTGATAAGCACATTTAGGATAAGAGAATTTCACATAAAAACCACAAAATTTCATACTGAAGATGTTGTTCTAGAAATAACACCAAAACCACGCGGAACCAACTCAAGCTAACCCACAGGAAATTTATCAAATGAAAATG
>JAOTRO020087072.1:0-14124 GCA_028566515.2 Pyracantha coccinea | reverse complement strand
TAACAGACTTTGGTGAAATGAACATAAAGGAGAGGAACTAAAATTTTAAGATAATCAGATATTGAAATCAGAAGCAAAATAAACAATCAGAACAGAACTGAAATCCCCCCACTTATACCCCTTCCCTGACAAACACTAGTGCACCAAGAATTCAAGCAGCATAATATACCACAGAAGCAATCGCGATACAGCCAAACACTAGTGCAAGTGAACGGAGCAGCCGTTTTCCCATTCGCAATCCCCTCCCTGCATCCTCACCATCTTCCTGCATCAATATAATTATTAGGTCGAAAAGCAGCTTATCATAAGTTTCTACATATAGTTTCAAAAAGTAGCATGAGGACATGCAATCTATTCAGAAATATGACTCACTGTATATGTTGGAGTTACAGGCGGTTCAAAGGATTTCAACTTCTCAAAAATCCGATAAACAAATGCAAAAGTTAAAAATTGCAGGGGTTTATATTCAGCATTCCGCTTGATAAGAAGCCAAGCTACCTGCAAAAGATGGGAAGAAGGTGAGGATAAGAAAAATTCAAAGAACGAAGCAAAATACAAAATAGAAGCCGGAAGGGTTAAGTTATTGAAATATATAAGTTGTGCTAGCTAATTGCCATGCAACTTCAAGAGTTGTTCCATAGCCAACACCATGCACCAAGCAACATTTTCATAAACAATAAAGGATAAGAATCATTCCCTAAAACTTACAAATACAGCAGATATTGCCAGGTTGATGCGCATATCTTGTACAGAAGACTTGGTGAACCTGTAAGCAGATAGAAGTCCAAATATTAGAGCATAACGTGCCACCACTAGACTACATATATACTCTGAAAATAGTCAACATATCAAACGTGGAGGAAAGCAACAAGAGCTGGTTCAGATTTTAATTGATAAATGTCATGCACCATCCCGTTTCCAAAAATTTTAAAGCAGAATAAAAAGGAAAAATTTCTGAATATTTATATCATTTTCCATATTGAGAGCTCATAAGAAGTTCATGTTTTTAAGCATGCATTATATTAAATGAAGCAAAGAGTAAATCCGCATTGCAAAAGTACCAGCCTCTATCGAAGCAGCCATGGGTAAGAAATAGGATTTCCGGAACTAACTATTAAGGTAATCCAACCTCCTCATTTCTTCATATAAATAGATTATATGCTTTGAAAAGTATCAATATCAGCAGCCACTAATATGCATCTTCTTAGCAACATTTGCCAGTGCTACTTATCAGTAGTCACATGATGCGTAGACAAACCTAGGCCCCCATGGTACAATTGGTTGCTTATCAGCATATTTGATGTCTTTTGAAACCTGAAATTCAAGAGAAATATAAGAGGATAAATCAATACAAGGAAGAGAAAAGACACGATGATAATTAATCAACCTGAAATTTTAATTATCAATAAGATAAAATCCAGAAGTATGTAGAAACAACTTAAGGGCTATTTACACATAACAACTAAAGCATCCAAAATAGAAAACACAACAGAAGTGTGCTATTTAACACAATACATGATGTCTAAAACAATATAAAAATATGAGTTCTCATAACAGTTTTCAGTGAAAATTTGTAGACCATTTTTTACTGTTGTACTATGACAATTATTCATTCTTAGCTTCAAATCTTACCAAGCAAAACTTACAATGATGATAATGATAGTCGTTAATTTAACTTCAATATTCTGCTTCACCACTATATTAATCAATCCTATCTAACCCAAATCAGATACCAATGTATATCGTACATGTTTCTGTAAAATATAAAGTCGCCCATGTTTCTTCCCATTCCACTATAATTATCTATAAGACAATATTTGTGCTTTGCATTTAGCATCTCTTTAGGATCCAAGTTCCTCATTATTCCTATATGCTGCTACCGCGAAAAGTGTTATCTTGGAAGGAAAACAAGTCCAGAGTAAAGCAAATCCATTTCCATTAAGAACCACACACTCTCCAAATTGTTGCACGCGTTGGAGTTAATCCGCCAATGTTGACTGTTTAAAGCCTGTATGAAGCTGTAATACTATAGAATACAAGGTCAAAACAATAACTTAACCCATAAAGAATCCACAAAACGTCATTTTTCAACTTCCAATTTCCCTCTCTTTTGATGAATAATGTCCACCCCAGAACTAGAAAATTAAATTATGGCTGCATGTACCTTAAAGGAACCAAAGGTAACACCTTTCTTCCTATTAGTTAGCTGGGCCATCATAACTTTGTCATATGCTTTCTCCAGCTACATAAATGATTACATAGTTATAAGAACACCGTTCATAAGATGGTTGCAACCGAACTTTTAGAAAAAGGACATAGAGAGTTTCGGAAAGTACTCTAGCAGCAGTTGCATCATCGCCGCTCCTTACAGCCTCCTTATGTTTTTTGGTATATGCTGCCTTGATCATGTCAAATCCCTCAATTGGGCTCACACCGAGAACCTGTGAGATAATATCAGTCAGTCAATTGCAACATCAATTTCAAGGGTCCATACAATTCACAAAATGAAATTACCTCATATGGATTCAAATCACAATCCGGATTAGAACTTCCAGCCGCAGACGCAGCAGCACAAATTACCCTTCTATTCTGTGGAATTGTTCTAGAAACATGATAAGTTTAACACCCTGTTGCTATATCTATACATTCAAAACATGAACAATTATAACAATATTTGCAAAGCAAAACAAAAAACAAACAGAGACCCAGCATTCGAATCAGAAAACGAAACCTTCAACAGAACAAAAAAAAGACCTTTTTCTCAATTTTCTCACCAACCAAACAGAGTGATTTAATTACCTGACAAAAGAGGGTGGCAGCCTCAACTCTGGGACTTTGGGGCGGAAATTCCCCTGGGAAAATTGCAATTTGGGGCGGGGAAAAGCATGGGAAATCGCCAGAGCCATTTGCACTGTGGAAAATGAGTTTTGGTTTGAGTTTTTGGGTTCAGGGTTTTTCGAGCAGAAGAAGCAGAGGGAGAAGCAAAGCTGGAAAACCCCACTGGGTGACCCCTCCAAAGGAATACGGAATACACGTAATAATACTTGGGCCTACTAAGATTAGTACGCGGACTAATATAATAAGTGAGCTACTCTTCTGGATGCAGTTGGGCCGGATTGGGCTCCGTAATGGTGAACAGATTTTTACTTCATGCTACGTGAAATTACGGGTATACTCATATTGTGAAATACACGTAATAATACTTGGGCCTACTATGATAGTTGTTCAGTGTTATGCATGGATGTAACGGTTGAAACTTGAGTCAGATTGAGATTTCGTTCACGCGTAAATGGTGATTCTGTCAGATAAATGTATATGAAATTTAACACGCGACGTACATGCACATTGCAGTTGAAAATCGAATCAGATTCCCAAATTATAAAACTTCGAGACCTGCGCTTATGCACGAATAAAGCAACTTTTAACCATAAATATATGATAGTTACCATGAGTCATGGATGTATGTAAGTGTTGGAGAGTCAAATTTATGAGATTTCATTCACGCGTAAACGGTGATTCTGTCAGATAAGTGTATATGAAATTTACCACGCAACGTCCATGCACATTGCAGTTGGAAATCGAATCGGATTCCCAAATCAGAAAACTTGGAGACCTTCATTCACGCACGAATAAAGCAACTTTTAACTATAAGTATATACGAAATTCACAATTCAGCATCCTTCACTTACACACCGAGACTACATTTAGCAATTTCTTTTGGGTGGGGGGAAATCTTGATGAGAGAAATGTTAACCTGGATTTGTGCAGAGTCTCCCCTCGTAAGCAGTGTGTTTATCTTGGAAACCCAAAAGCAAAAGCAGTTTATTAAACAGAGCTGCCGTAAATCTTGGTAACAGTGTTAATCTCTCACCGTGCCAGGTTTGACCGTTCAAGATTGGTAAAGAAAGTAGGTATATTACCCTACGGTTCTTACCCAAAGCACCCAGAAATAGAAACCTAGTTTAGGGTCTGCCGCTCACGGCAATGGCGGGCTCGGAGGGCAGAGAAGAAGAGCAGCAGCAGCTCCAATGGTTCAGCGTGGGCTCAGAAGTAGAAGTGAGGACCGACGAGGAAGGGTTCAAGGGCGCCTTGTTCAGAGCCACCATTGTCACGAGCCCCACAAACTCCGCCTCAAAGAAGAGGAAAAGGGCGTTGGTCGAGTACAAGAACTTGGTCACGGAAGACGGGTCTAAGCAGCTCAAGGAGTACGTCGATTCGGAGCACCTGAGGCCCACGCCGCCGCAGCTCGCTGACCGGAATTTCGAGAAGGGAGATGTGGTGGATGCGGATTACAGAGATGGGTGGTGGACTGGGGTCGTAGGGAAGGTTGTCGAGAACAATTCCAAGTACAGCGTCGTCTTCGAAAACCCTCCGGATTTGATCGATTTTCAGAAAGACCGTCTCAGATTGCATCAAGATTGGGTTAACGGCGAATGGGTTCGGCCCAATAAACTGGTAATTGCTAAATCTTTCTTTCCTTATTTCCCCTCTTGATGCGGTTAATTTGTCTCCTAATCATGATATGATGATCTGCTGTTTTCATACTTTGGTGCATTATTATGGTTTTTTCGATATCTGGGAGTGTGTGCTGAACGGTTCTTGATGCCAACATTGTTGTACTCATACATGTAAAGGGTCTACATTGCTCTTAGGTCCAAAATTTTCATTCACGAAATTGGTTATCATGGAATTTGATCTATGGGTTCGACGCTTATGTTTTCGAAACTTATGGGTCTATGCAATGCAGTTATCTGAATGGGAAGTAACTTCATTGATCTTCCCCCTTTCTTGTTTCTAGTGTGTTCTTTTTATTAGTTTCTTAACTCAGTTAACGAGTAAATGCAGTTGTTTGTGGGTTGCATTGGCTTTGTGTGTTCGTGAATTTATCGTTCGCGGCTAAGAATTGCAAATATGTGTGATGGGTTAATTTTCTGGAAAATTTAGTTGATGCTTGGTTCCCTGCAATTGTTGTAAAAGAAAATGAGGATAATACCTTTCTGGTGAACTATGATGATTCAGATGCTAGGGTTCAGAAAGATATTGTAGATTTTCAGCATGTTCACCCTCCCTCGTATGTTATTTTTCTAGGCGGGCTGGTGTTATTTCCATCCAATGTTCTAGCTGAGAGGATGAGGATGTGCACCACAATTTTAAGCATAGGATTAAAAATAAGGAACTAGTTTCTTAGAGATAAGATGCCAAATGGTTGGTGCATCGAACGTATAATCCCTTTTCTATTTAATGTTTCCATTACGGAAAGGTTCAATATCTCTCCTGGAAAAGAAGAGAAGAGACCGGGGGGTTATCGATATCTCCATTAAGGAAAGGTTCTATATCACTCTGCATACAATGGAAAACAGCTTTTTTACTTTTTAACATATGGAATGATGCCTCCTGTAGCATACGAACCTAATGTACAGTAATCACTTGTGTCTTGGTTAATGGTCATGAAGTATGCCAATGCAAAATACTTAGTTCTTGATTTAGTTGAAGTTTAGCCAGTGCTCCCAGGGAATATATTTATTTGTTGGTAACTAATCAATTTAATTTTGTTCCAGGAAGTATTGGCTGCTTCATATACTCTACAAGAATTAAAGCATATGTTGCCTGCTCAAAAAGATTCTAACAATCTTGCAGTGGCCACTAAACTAGAAAATTTGAGTGCCGCAGAGGAGAATCCTGAATCAACCAATTCAGGGAAGAATATAATGGAGCAGTCTAGTTATCCACGAAGTGTCAAGGACAAAAAGATGTTAGCCCGTAATGGTAGTGCTACAGACTTGCGTCCGGTTAAAAAGTTGAAGGATGACAAAGTAGCCGAGCCCATATTATCCATTACAGCACATCAATTGAGGAAAACGCCTGACAATAAAGAAATGCCCCAGGAATTACCTCAACTGAGCTCAGGAGTTAGGGGAACAAGACGCACACGGAAACCTGTTGTACGCCATCAGTTTATTAAAACAGAGAGCCTGCTCGGGAAAAATAATGTTGTGAGTTGAATGTCTTTTCTTAACCTTTATTTGGTTGTATCATTCATGTGATGCAGCTTGCCATTCGTGACATAATGTTTGTGGGTTCCATGAAATAGGCATAATGTTTGTGGGTTCCATGAAGTCGGTAACACACATAGAGGATGCACACGTGCACACACATTTTTTTTGTGCCTAAATGATTGATTACAGCGACTAGTAGCAATGCTATGTAAACATGAAATAGATAGGAACAAAAAAAGATTCTGAGTAAACGACATGTAATGAAATGTTGTCCTACATCCCCTTCCCTGATGGGCAATGATGAAAGTCACCATTTCGGTTTTGATTTCCCATGAACCACTGTTTAGGAATTAAGATCAACATATTTTTTATGTGTAGAAGACTAAGCAAGAGAATGAGGGCGAAGTGAATAGCCAGTGGATTCATCCTGTAGCAAGTAAAGGAAGGCGCACAAAATCTCAAACTGGAAGTCGATTGATCCCAGAAGCAGGTAAAAGAGAAAGAAAAAAAAGGTACATATGTCCGTCAGTAGATCATGCACTGGTTAGGCTTCTTATGAAAGAAATCTTGTTCTTCATGATTTTCAGGGTATGTCTGTGCACTGCCTAGCCAAAAGAGAGAGAACGAAAAGGGTATATATGTTCATCAATAGACCCTGCACTGATTTAGTTTCCTATTTGAGAGTAATTTGGTTATTAATGATATTCAGATAAGGAAGCTTCTGCAAGTGTTTCTTCGGCTGGACGAAATGTTCAGAATGAGGGTAATATGAAAGAAACTGAAGTGCCTCAAACTATTGGGTCAACAACTAAGGGCAAGGAAGTTTCACTGGCTGAAAAACCAGCTCAGCTACCTGATCAAGAGTTGCAAGTGAAATATCAGAAAAAGAGTGCAAATGATCCTGCAAAACCAGCTCAGCTACCTGATCAAGAGGTGCAAGTGAAAGATCAGATGAAGAGTGCAAATGATCCTGCAAATGAAAAGAGCATGGTAGGCAATATACAAAAAATTGGTACATATTAGTCAACAGAAGGTTTAGGAGTAATGAGTAGTTTTAATCAAACTGCTTGGTGGGTTATCCCAGAAAGCTAGAACTTCACGGTTCCCTTTTAAAAAAAATGGAACTCATTTGATGTGATTAGCCGTGTCACTTCTTGTAGGCAAAGTGATTGTTGTTGGGTGTTAGTCGTCCTTAGCTTGACAAAACTTGATTTGATGACTCAATTCACCAATTACTAAAGAGAAAAGGATATAAATGAAGTAAAGAAAAAAAAAACTTGTTTCATACGAATGAAGTTTCTATTTAATTATTTATCTCATATCTCATTCAAGTTTGTCAAATGAGGAACCTAAGTCATTAGGGATTTTTAAGCTATCAACATGGCAACATTGTTTATTTTCTAAAATAAGCTATTAACACCCAGGTTGTGTCAGCTGAACTTGGCAGTGATTCAATTTTGGCTAACCTGCTTCGTAGCCTGGTTACTTTTCCAGACATGGTATAATCATGGAGTGAGAGGTCCTCAGTGAAAAGTCATCTTTTGTGTACTTGTATTTGCTTTTCCACTCAATGGTATTGCCTATGGATGTTTGCCTGTACTTGAGCAGGAGTTTAAGCAGCAACCAGCTGGAGGAAGCAGTCATACAAGAAAGAGAGGCAGGCCTCGAAAGTTAACGGTCATAAGGTCGCGAACTTCAGACGGAGGTAAAAGTCCTTAAAACTAAATTCATTGCCTGATATTTTAGATTCGATCAAGTCCATTTTAAGTTCTTGCATTTCAATGTATTTCAGTTGTGCCCCTTTGGTTTTAATTGAACAATGTCAACCATTTAATTATCTTCTTTGTGTCAATGTGGTCCTTCTGGTTAATTTAATCCTACATTTTGCAATTAGAAAGAATGATATGGGTGCAAATGCGATTCAGTGTGAGCCTCAAATTGTATCGGAGTCATGCAGATGCTTGTCTAACATCCTATCAAGTTATTGGAAGTGGATGGGTGGACAATTGCTGGGGAAATTTTGAACAGTTATTTTTATTTATATTTATATTTTCTCAAATGATGGAAGTACCAAGTTGCGATATAATGACCTACTCAAATATGAGTTTAACCAGAGTTATCCTCCTTATACCGCCATGCTACAAGTGGGGATATATATAATGATAACATTGTTCAAGTTGAAATGAGATGGAACAAATTTGGCCAGCTTATCCCTAAAAGAAAAAAGTTGTTACTTTGACCAATGAATTTTTGGGTAAATAACCATGCTTTTGAACTGCAGTTAAGGGGCAGAATATGTCGGGAAATGTTGCTGACAAAAATGATAAGAATGATCAAACGCCTGAGGAAGCTGCTTTGCGTGTGCTGAAGGGGACGGATTCTACAGGTTTGAGATTGTGCAACTTGATTCGTTTTAAGCCTATCAGCGAGGAAATTTTAACTTTTTCATTGATGGGAACAATAAAATTAATAAAGAAACAACATATATAAGCAGCATAGTTACTCTGCCCTACCAGGGATAACTGAGAATGTTGTATAAGTTTTAGTTAAGTAACTTGTAAAGCATTAAGAAATGACATGAAGCAAACCAGAATTTGAAATAATTACCGGAAGTTCGAGACTTGGAAAAGAATTAACTATTTTCACAATTGCACACAGTTTAATTGTTCAACAAGGTGGTCTAGCTAAACATTTTTCTATTTTCTGTATAACAACTTTCTCAGTGAGAATTAAAGCCAAAGTAGTTCTTATTATTCTATTGACCTTTTTCCCCCCTCCCTTTTAACTGGAACACTTTCTGGAATTTGTTTAGCTGCAAAAGATGCGTCTAAAAGAAAAACAGCCGATTTTCCCGGAAGGTGCAAAATAAAAGAAGCTGCACCGATAGCATCTGATAATCCAGATGATGATGATAAACCTCTATCCATGTGGTTTGGGGGGATGCAGCTTTCTGCATACGTTGGTGAAACAAGTGAGCTGCGTCATATATTAATTAATTTTCTGTTATAGTAATTAATTTTGACTATATGTGTTCTTCTTTCTAGGACCATCCCCTGATGCAAATGTCGACAAGCATAGTGATAGAAAAGAACCAGTTGAGGTAGCTAGCGAATCTCCTGCAGTTGATGCAGTCAGTGGCAGTGGGCCAGATGAGAAGCAAGGGTTGCCTTTTGTTAAGAGCTCTCCCGTGTGGAAGACAATTGAAACATTGGAAGTATTCAGGCTTTTCCCCCAAAATCCTCATTTCCGACCTCTGGTTGAATGCAAAGAGGAATACCGTGAGGGTTCAGCAATTGGAAACATGATAACCTTTTCCAGTCTCTCGGATAAAATATCCAGGCTGCAGTTCGACGACCATCAAAATGTTTTTTATAGCATTTTGGAGAGTCTTGTTGACTTGGAACAGTATGGATTCAATGTTACAATTCTACGCAGGCGGGTGAATGATCTGCTGTCTGTTAAGGACAAGCAAGGGCGGTTTCAGGTCGAGTCAAAGTATGCTGAACAGAAGATCATAGAGCATTCTCGTGAGAAGACCAAAATTGTCGAAGAGGCTGACTATATTGCTAAGAAAATAATTGAGTTGCAGGACAAACATGCATCAATCCAGTCAGAAGTGGAGGCCAAAGATCATGAGATTGCTAGATTGCAAATGTCTTTGGATGCCATGAATGAAGGCATTCAGAGCGCTCGGAGTAATTTTGAAAAGCTAGTTTTGGCTCCCATGAATTAGGCCGCGCACAGCTCACAACGCACAACAGGAGTGGTTAAACTTTGCTTCTCAGATTAGGGATGTAATGCTTAGGTATCGATTCGGACAATTGCTCTACTTGTATTAGGGATGTTGAGTTGCATTGTGGATTGTATCGATCATTTTTATTTTACATGTTGCCTGGATTCTCCGGGCGAATAAAAAGGCGGGTTTTATTCTGCTTTTCGATTCTCGTTTCTCCTTACATATTTACCTTGGGAGTCCTGGGGAGCAAGAGTCTTATTGCTCTCTTCTCATTAGTTCAAATTCAAGTGTTCCTTTATGGCCTATATGAGGAGAAATTCTAAGGCCTGATACCCGATTACGTGTTCGTGCGGACTTTAGACACAAAAACCTACCCATGACCCACCACCCTATAACTTGAGACCCACCATTACCTAATGTAATGACTCCACCCTCTCTCACACTACCCCCACTCTATACGCCAGACCTAAAACCCTCTTCTATGCAGGAAATTCAAAATCTCACTTGATTAACATTAGTGAAACGAATGCA
This sequence comes from Pyracantha coccinea, assembly GCA_028566515.2. Taxonomy (NCBI): domain Eukaryota; kingdom Viridiplantae; phylum Streptophyta; class Magnoliopsida; order Rosales; family Rosaceae; genus Pyracantha; species Pyracantha coccinea. Next base: position 3,861 of record JAOTRO020087072.1, on the reverse strand, counting down.
TATCGGCCCATGTAATGCATGTCAAAGATTTCATTACTGGCATATGTTATAGCTTATGCCATGGTCAATTAATTTAACTTTTATTTTATTTTATCGTAAAATAAAATTTTAAAATTTAAGTTAATTTGTCTTTATATCATTGTAAAAAGTTTACCCCAATGATTTCATTACTGGCATATTATAGTTTATTGTGATCGAGATAAGATTTCACCTTTCTACAATCTTTGGATTAAATTCTCACTTCAATCTTATCTATTGGATTATTTCACTTCAACATGGGACTTGATGTTATCGTCACATGAACTAATTTTCAGCGCATGTTTTTCCGAGAGTTGGAGAATTTGATCTGAGCATATTAGCTTACTGCGCGTCATGCGCAGGTTAGACAAAACCTCGCTCCTAACAAACTACCGCCAGCTTTCTACGCTTCCGGCAGCCAGTTTCCCTGCATCCCATAACATTCTGTCATGTAACAGAAAGATTGCAGAGTACGTGAGAAATGACCAAACGCCAATTGCACAGGACCTGTTCGATCAAATGCCCGTAAGAGACGTCGTTTCCTGGAACACCATGTTGTCGGGTTTGCAGAAGGCCAAAAACCCACACGGAGTTATTCGTTGTTTCTTGCAAATGACAAGAGATGGATTCAGACCAAACGAGTACACCGTCTCGATAGTGCTCAATGCGTTTTTGGGCACAGCGTTTAATGTTTTGGTCTCGCAGCTTCATGCCGTTGTAGTCCGCTTGGCGCTCAACTCGAGTGTGTTTGTTGGGTCAGCGCTGATGAAAGGGTACGCAAATGCGGGCAATCGAGTAGCTTTAAGCGGAGTGTTTGATGAGATTTCAGTGAAGGATGTCTCGTCTTGGAACGCTTTGGTTTCGAGTTACATGAAATTGGGGTGCATCCATGAGGCTCAGACAGTTTTTGATGGGATGTTGGAAAGGAACGTTGTTTCGTGGACTAGTTTGGTGAATGGTTATATCAGCAATAAGAGGGTTAACAAAGCTCGCTCTGTTTTCGACAAGATGAGCGAAAAGAACGTGGTTTCATGGACTGTTATGATCAGTGGGTACGTGAGAAGCCATAAATTTGTGGATGCTTTGGATCTTTTCGTCTTGATGTTGAAATCGGGGACTCGGCCAAACCATTTTACATTTTCAAGCGTGCTGGATGCATGTGCTGGTTGTTCTTCACTTGTCTTGGGACAGCAAGTTCACTCGAGCATCTTAAAGTTCGGTATGCCAGAGGACGTCATCATGTCAACCTCGTTTGTTGACATGTACGCAAAATGTGGAGACATTGGCGCGGCACTATGCATTTTCAGATCAATGCCAAGGAAAAACCTGGTGACATGGAATTCGATTATAGGAGGTTATGCCAGGCACGGACTCGCTACAAGAGCATTGGAGGAGTTTCAGAGCATGACCGAGTGCGGTTTTAGGCCTGACGAAGTAACGTTTGTAAACCTGTTGTCGGCTTGTGGGCATGGCGGGATGGTTGAAAAAGGCGAAATCCTATTTAACTCCATGAAAGCAAAGTTCGGACTTGAACCAAAGGTCGAGCACTATGCTTGCATGGTTGACCTATATGGGAGAGCAGGTGAGCTAGAGGAAGCCGAGAAGTTGATACAAGGGATGCCGTTTCAGCCGGATGTGGTGGTTTGGGTCGCATTGCTTGGTGCATGTGGCTTGCATTCAAGTCTCGATCTTGGCGAGTTGGCTGCTACAGAAATTGACAAACTGGGACATGCCCATCCCGCAAGATATTCGACGCTTTCAAAGATTCACGGCGAAAGAGGAGCATGGAACAGCGTCCAGGAGTTTAGGAAGACGATGCAAGAGAAAGGCATTCGAAAGCAGAACGCTGGTAGCTGGGTCGAATCTCCACAAGGAATGAGATGAACAGATTCATGAAACTGACCAAACACGTTGAGATTACGAGGTCCCATATACCGTACCGCAACATTTACGCTTGGAAAATAGACCTTCATTGATTAAAATCAAAATATAACCTTGTGTAATACCGTCACATCCATGATCAAATAACAATCGTGAGTACGATACAAAACTATAGATAGACTACGAAAACTAAATTCAAGAAAAATGGTACAGAGACAATGCAAGGCCTTTCCCCAATTACAGTGACAACCGGGATGCTCAGAGAAGAAAATTGCTGAAATCTCAACATTTCAACCAGCTCTCAACGCTTGCTCCTTTGTTACTCGGAATAATTCCCCACATTCCGAAGATTCAGGACTAAAGAGCTTCACTTTCGGTTTTTGTTCTCATCCTTATCCTCCCGCTTCCTGTATAGCTTCTCAAGAACACGCTTGGCCTCACACTGGGGAAAATTTTCCAAGTCATAGTAGTGGGGTGCTATATCAATTAACCTGTAGACATGTAATATTTGGAAGATTAGAAACAGATATACTCGAGAGAATTGGGACACAGTTTAAATTCGGGTATCTGGAAAATAATGAAAGAAACTAGAGGGGGAGAGAGAGACTAACCACTCCCCACGAACATCTGTCACTGTACGGATAAAATTCCTGCTTGTCAAAACATACTCGTTGTAGATCACCCATTCTGGCTTGTGGTCCAAGCAATTCGATGGATGCAAATGCACCACCTGCGAACAAAGATCATACATATAAGAGGCCGGCACAAACACTGATAAGGGCAAAAAGGGAAATATTATATGGCCCATATGGAAAGTAAAGAGTAAATTTACATACTTGGTTATCTTTCACTGTCAGATAGTGTCCAGTACGTTCCAGATGAGCCACCTGCATGAAATATCCAGCTAGCATGGCCTTCCTTATGTTGATGTAGTAGTCACGACTATTGAATTCAGTACTGCATAGCTTGAGGTTAAACCGGGCCATAATGCGCACTAGCTGCTGCCTGACGTTGTCTGCAGACTTCAATGCCCTCTGATTGACAAAGTTCTCATAGCACCATGACGGATCCTCATCTACACCATTCAGAAGTAAATTTCAATACCAAGACACCGGATGATCAACTTCAAATCAGTAATGAAACAAACAGATACATGTACTTACTATTTTGCTTGTATGCATGATACACATTCAGAAGCGTGAGATGATCTCCATCAATGTGCCCGAACCTCGCTTTTGCTTCGTCAGCAGCTTTTTGAGCCTCCCTAGGCCGGACAAAGCAATTGGGTACTAAGAAATAAATAGGTTATCACAGACGAGGCCCATGGAACGTTAGCAGATGCACAGAGGCGAGACGACACCATTTGCTTCATGAGATAATACTGAGAAACTGCAACTATATGCATCAGCAATTACTTAAAAATCCATAGGTACATGCCAACCGGGGGCATGGAACCCAGACAAGACAGTTGCTGATGACAACCTAATTTGACACAGTACTACTTCAACCACATGCATAAGCATTTGCATGCAGATTTAGCAGTTAGGATAGTGTGTGCACAAAAGAAAATGTCTGTACACATAACAGACTCAAAGGCATGCAATCAAGAATCATGCAGCCCAACCTTATCTACTTTGATGTAGATAAGAGCCAAGACAGACACAGAGAAAGCAATGACGAAATACGAAATAAAGTACCTGAAAGCATGGCAGATACTGACAAAATTTCATTTGAGCAGTTGAACTCAGGGCTGACTACCAGCATCTTTGACATCTGAGGATCCAAAGGGAACTCACTCATAATCTCCCCTAGCTTGGTCAAGTTACCTTCATCATCCAATGCTCCCAAATAATTCAAGACCTCTAGTGCTCTCATCAATGTCTCAGGAGCAGGGGGATCCATAAAATCAAAATGAACCAGATCATCTATTCCTAGTTTCTTCAAAGTAAGAACTGTATTTGC
>JAOTRO020086992.1:0-14127 GCA_028566515.2 Pyracantha coccinea | reverse complement strand
CTTTACCGGAACAACGATGCTCTTATGTGCAAGATATTCACCACCACTTTGCAAGGCAAGGTGCAAGATTGGTTCCATACCTTGCCGCCATGATCCATCCGGAGTTTTGATAATCTTTCTTTGTTTTACACTAAAGAATACTTGTCCTACCGCTTGATCAAGAAAAAGTTAGACCATTTGTTCAACATCAACAAGAACCCAAATGAGTTGCTTCATGACTATGTGAAGAGGTTCAAAGCAGAGAAGGCAAAGATAGTCAGATGCAACAACTCGATAGCTAAAGCAGCCTTCTAAAAAGGACTCCTAGTAGACCACCTGCTGTTGGAAGAATTGATCATGAAAGAAGATCTAACTCTGACAGACTCTTTCGCTCTGGCAGAGAAGCATGCACTTTGGGGCAAAGTTCGCAGATGCCCATTTAAGGCAAATCCGAGCGATCTTGAATATGAAGTCTTCCACTACTCTGAAGAAGATTCAAGGTCTGACTTGACGAGTAGCCACATTTGAAGTAGTAATAAGCTCTACCTTCATATGAGAAGAGCTGGGGGCCTGACTACCTGTATTCAATAGTTTAAAAGCTCTCCTCGATGTGGAAACCAGCTACCAAAATTCAAAAGGTAACTTTGGCGACAGTTGTTGCAACCCAGAAGCTCACGATATACCTTCAGACGCACACAGTCATCCTCATGAAGCATTATTCCGCCCAATCCAGACGCGTGACGATAAAGGCAAAAACACTGGCAGTGCAAAGTTTTTTGACGAACGCAACAACTCAGCCCAAAAGGTATGCCAAGGGCAGACAAACACTAGAAGGATACTCGGAAGCAAGTTTTGTCCTCGTTGCCCTAAAAGATTCTACATAGGAGCAACATGTACCGGCAGTTGAACACCACATCTTGCTACGTGTCACACGGCCCCAGTCGACCCTCGCTCCGTAATTCAACTCTAGAGTGGCCCAATACCGGCATTTGAGCATCTTCTGCTGGTGTAACATGGCCCCATCTCCACGGCTCCCTACCAAGCATTCACAATGCAACAGGGTAACCCAACGACTGCTCCATGGCTCCCTATTGCGCTTTCATTCCTAGCTTAGGCAACGCAACAGAGTGGCCCAACGACGCCCCAAAGGTAGCTGAGCACACCCTAGCCGTGCTTGCTCCACCCGATGGAGACTTCTTGCATTTGCATGTCAACGGCGTATCCAACTACAAAGGTTCGGGAGCAGGCGTGGTCCTTGTCACCACAGACGGTTTGATGCCTGAGCAGGCGATCACTCTAGGCTTCAAAGCATCCAACAACGTTGTAGAGTACGAGGCCCTACTAGCAGGCCTCCGAATGGCAAAAGACTTGGTGGTGAAAAAGCTCGCAATTCATTTTGATTCCCAACGAATCACTAGCCAGACTACTAGAGCCATTTCACACTTACACCCTCACTCAAGTTCCATGGGCAGATAACGATCACGTGGACACACAAGCCAGCCTAGACTCCGCCCTCGACCACCAACTCAAACGCTCTATTCCGATGGAGTATCTAGACAGGCCAAGCATGGAGGCAGAGCTAGTAGCTGAGGTGTCATAGGTTAGTACAACTCCAAACTGGCAAGATTCCATTATAGACTACCTGGTCAATGGCACACTCCCCATGGAAAGATTGGAGTCTAGAAAGCTCCAAATAAAGGCAGCACACTACTACATATGGAACGGCATTCTCGTCCGAAAATCCTACATCGAACCACATCTTCGCTGCCTAGCACCTCCTGACGACCTAAAGGTTCTAAGCTCAATCCATGAACGTGTTTGTGGAAATCACTCCAGAGGCCAATCCTTAGCACAGAAGGCTCTAAACGTAGGCTACTGCTGGCCTACCATTCACCAAGATGCTAAGGAGTTAGTTCAAAAGTGCGACCGCTGCCAACGCTACAAGCTGGTACCAGCATTGCCTGCCAGCAAATTACTCATGCAGATGAGTCCTTGGCCGTTCATGCAGTGGGCAATCGACCTGGTAGAGCCAATGCCGCCGTTTACTAGGGGCAAAGGCATGACGATTATGACAACCGATTACTTCAAAAAATGGGCAGAAGCAGAGCCCATGACTACCATGACACATACGAACATAGAGCACTTCATATGGAGGAACATCATTTGCTGATTTGGCATCCCTCAATCCATCATCACAAACAACGACTGGTAATTCGTAGGCAAAGATTTGGCGAAGTTCTTCCAAAAGAATGGCATCAAGCAGCATATGTCCACGCTGAGATATCCTCAAGGCAATGGGCAGGCGGAAGCATCCCATAAGACGATCCTCGACTGCCTCAAGAAGTCCCTCTCCGACAAGAAGGGAAAGTAGCCAGCTGAACTTTTGGATGTCTATGGGCATATCATACCATCAAACGATGAGCCACTGGTGAGACTCTTTTCTCTTTGGCGTTTGGTTCAGAAGTGATCATTCATCCCAATGTCATCGTGCGAAGTATCAGCACTCAACTGCCAAGCATCGAGCAGAACAGTAAGGAGATGGCCACAAGCTTAGATCTGGCAAAGGAGAAACGCGAGCAGACCATCACCTGCATCGTAGCCTACCAGCAGCAACTCCTTTTCAGCTACAACAAAAGGGCCAAGATCTGGCAGTTCCAGCCTAGAGATCTAGTCCTAAGGAAAACCTTCATCACTGCTTGCAGAGAAGGCTCCAAAGAGATGCATCCCATTTGGGAAGGTCCGTACAAGATCAGCAGAGTAGGCGGCAAAGGAAATTACACCCTCGCCACCATGAATGACAAATAGATCAAAAAGCAGTGGAACGCCTACAATCTGAAGAAGTACCATGTGTAACCTCTTGCTACATCAAAGCCTGAAGACTAAAGTAGCTCGACGAGCACCACCTCACAAAATGAGGACTATGCAGTTCCTACCTTACAACTAAGTTCTCATTCGTTTCACTCGTTTTTCAATGAGGAATTTAGAAGTAATCTACAACTTGGCTCGGCTTCATGCTTACAACAACTGATCACTCATGCACTTCAAAAGAAGAACCACGCCCTTGTTAAGGACTTATCGCAGGAATTGCACCCCTCGAGGGACCAACCATACTCTTCAATGGTAGAGGGTAAACTAATTCCCTGAAACCCAACTGGGTTTGCTCTCAGTATGAGAGGATAAACGAATTGCTCTCTAGTGCAAGAGGGTAAACCAATTCCCCGACACCCACATGAGTTTGCTCTCCAAGGCCGGAGGATAAATTTTACACTCTGAATATCCAGACGTGGATGAGCTGGGTTGCCTTAGTATAACTAGGTTCACGATGGCTTGCGTCGGGATTCCTAGAAGTAGCCGCAATGGCCTTTTTCAAGGCTTAGCTAGCTGAAGGATTTTGGGTATCTTGGCTTAATTAGCAGAGAACCGAGCCCAAGACGGCTGCCCTGGAACTCTAAAGCTGCTACCGAGTGCACTAAGGTAGCCTACGGTTTCTAGAAGACTACCTATGGCTTGCCCTTGAAGCAGTAAAGCCACTCTAGACTTATACAACTGCACATTCTTGTGAAAGGTTAAACAAGCTAGTGTGCATATATGAAGTTTTATTCACTGTCGACATGCTATGTAGTCGATAAGCTTCACCTCTGCCAAGCACGGAATGTCCTACACCAAGTCTTAAAGTGTTATGATACTTGCTACTTAACCTACGGAATTGGAAAGCCAAGGTTAATAGCCTAGTGGTCACGCAAACTTGTCTGCTTTTGTAAGTTTCCGGCTGCCAACCTTATGGCTAACAACTTTGCAAAGTTCTACAACAACACCTACGACTGCATCGGCTACGTGGGCCTGTTTGCTTATAGAAAAGTAGCACGCCTGCCACTGGTCTATAAAGTCTAAAGGTTAGGGCATGAACAAAAGAAGCAAAGATGGAGTAAAATGAAGGAACCAAGTTTATTAAATTTTCTAGCAAAATTGATAAACAACTAGCAAAGATCGAAGGAGTTCAAGCAAAGTAAAAAGCAACAAGGGAAACAAAGAAAATCCTAAAGGCTACCTAGAAGACTACTTTTCAGCAGCGTGGACACTCCACAATTACTCGGTCACCACACCTTCAACAACTGTGACATTCTCAGCAGCGGCACCATCATGCGCTTCACCCCCGGCTACTTCAGCTTGGGTACCGACATCTCCGACTACTTCACCAATGGAGGCCTTAAAAGTACAGGCAAGTCATCCAGAGAAATAAAGAAGGTTTCGAACTCTCTCCCGGCAAACTTGAAGTCAGACGACCTATCAAAGAGATGATCTACATAACCTAGCTTGTAGAAATCGGCCTGACTCTGAACAAGCGGAGCCTCGAGCCCAGCCTTCCCACCTTTCAGTTGCCCGATCTTCTCGAGCAGACCAACACGGACACGCTGTAGCTCATCCACTTCTTTCTTCAAACTTTCATTGATCTTCAGTGCACCTTGGAAGTTCCAACACTTGGGGTTCAAGCCTATCAACAACCTTTTTGAAGTGGATCACTTAGTTATAAGCAGCAATCAACTCTTCATCCTTTGCATGAGCAGCAGAATGAAGCTCAGAAAAGACACGCTCAAGATCTTGAATCTGAGGTATGTGACATCCAATCTCCTTCTCTGCACTTTCATACTTAAGTTGGATTACGCCAAGCCTAGTCTTCAAGTCAACAATATCTTGGCGAGCAGTCTTAAGCTGTAAAGAAGTGGGGGTAGAGATATTATACCCCTTCAAAGTTACGAGCTCAGATTCAAACCTCTTGATCTTCTCAGCAGAAGAATAAGCTTCGGCTGCCAGCCTTGGTATCCTCTTGGTTAAGGAGCATAGACTCGGCTAGCAGAATAGCCATATTCTGCATCATTGCAAGTAAAGCAATCTTCATATACTTGGCTGTATGCTTTGCAAAGGAACTTGGGCAAACAACCCTTCTAACGCATCGACAAACTTGGCACAAACGTCCATGTCTTCAAGCACATCTGGTTTCAAAAGTTCACAAATCTCAGCAGCTTCCCCATAAATAGGCTTAGTGGATTTCTCACAACTGCCCACACGAGCAGTCTTCTCATTCCAACAGGCGAATCGGTCTCAGCAGTAGGGGGAGTAGGCATTGGCGCCACTTTAGCAGCAGAGTCCTTATCTCTCTTCATAGTAGTGAGCCTCTCAGACTTAACTCCTAGCGGACGTCTTGGCACTGGTTTCGACATTGGGGGCACGATGGAACCTCTACACTAAGTAATCCTATCGGTAATCGAAGTAGCCATCTTAGGTATGGCAGGCGTCACTGGCTTAGATCTAGCAGCCCCATTCTTCGTCCCTTTGGAAGAAGTCAAGTCAATCACAAGCCTAGGGGCAGTTGGCAAACCCTCGTGAGCAGCGGAAGAAGTCTTCATCTTTTTCTCAGCCGGTGTCTCTTAAGCAGGCTGGGAAGATCTATTTTTTTCACCTTCATTCACAGCAGGCTCCATAATAGTGATCGGACAAGATAATGCCTCCTCTTTCGGGGGCACCCCGCCTTTCTCCCGATGAAGAGAATTAAGCAGCCAACATCATTCACAGTACTCAGCAGGGATACCCAAAGCAACATGCACTTTTTTTATATCAGGAACTGTCTTACGAGTTGAGCCGAATTTCGAATCTACATAAGTAGAGGAGAACAATCAACAAATTAAAGAGTAGTTTAGCAAAAGCACAAAGCAGCCGAGGGACTAAGCAGTCTACTTACCGGTGATGAAAGTTGTCGGAACACGCAGCTCAGGGGAAGAATCAGACTCCCAATCTCCACTTATCTCCATAGTCTTCTTAGTCCAGTCATGACCTCCCTTGCTTGAATGATCAAAGAGCCTATGGTGGGATCGCAGCTACCCAACTTCCTTGATGTGGCCAATGTCAACGAAGTACCAAAATTCGTTGACAATTAGATCCAAGTTAAAGAATTGACTTCGATTGAGGAACCCCACCATCACACGGACCGCATTCGGAGAACATTGAGCATGGGTACACTTCATGGAGAAAATCACTTCTTGGAAGAAACGCGACATGGGAAAAGTAAATCCCAACACGAAGTAGTAAGGGTGAAACTTGATGGCTCTCTGAGCCCCACTGCACAGCTCATGGCTGCTACCTTCGTTGACGCGCTTCACACGCACCCCCAACGGAATGACGTGCCTATATGCCTCAAGAAAGTCTCTAAACGAGTCATCGGAGCTAATTTTGAAGTGAGCAGCCTTGAAGTAGCCCCACCTTACTCAAAGACCCGCCTTGACGATACAACTGTAAAACACCATCATCACCTTTGTGGCTTGAAGAAGACATGCTCGAGGAAATTCTGCAAAGACGCAAGAAATAATCATTAGAGAGTTGCACAAAAAGAAAAAAGAAAAAAAGAAAGATCGGGGTGTCAGGCCCTACTGCCCAAGACTGCAGGAGCCTAGCAGCAACGCCAGGCCCCACGGCCTGGACCGTATCTCTCTTCTCTGCCCAAATCAGCAATAAAGGGGCACGCACCCCAGCGCGTCCCTTAGCCCATTCAAACGGGCCAAGCCCAACAACTCTCAGCCCCTCTATCTCTCATCTCACACACGGGCCCGAGCCCAGCAAAAAAAAAAAGAATAAAAGAATAAAAGTAGGTCCGCACCTCCTCGGCCCAACTACCACGCCGAGGGGGGAATAAAAGAACGAGATAAAAAGTGATTTTCTGCCATTAGATTAGAAAGATGGATTAGATCATTTTCCTTTTTGTAAGGAAAGTGAACATTTTCTGTAAGGAAAGTTAGGATTGTCCTATATAGAGAATTTAACACTCAGATATGAATGTTGAAACTTAAAATCAGAGTTGCACCAATGTTACAAACTTGTAGATTGTATAGTTACAGTCTAATAAGTTCCTTCTGGCTCCAATTCAAATTCAAATTCAAATTCGGCAAGGCAGAAATCCGGTTGCGGGAGGAAGAGAGAAGGAGAAAGAAAAGAGGGAGAGAGGTTTTGCAGTTGCGAAGCAGAGGCTGAGGGATTGGCGGAGTCGGTTGGTTTAATATGAGGAGACGGCGATGGGGGGTCAGAGTACTTCAAACGACAATGGACTTGACACCGAGCTCGAACGCAACGACCTCAACGATCCTCTCTGGAACGCCTAATGCTTCCTCACTTCTACTTACCTCATTCGCACGGTACCCTCATCTCTCTCTTCTCCCTCTCTCTCTCTAGAAAAAGTTGTATTTGGAATGTAATTTGCTTTGTTTGGTACTCTGGTGTGTGTAGATATATGCATAATAATGGGTTTTTGCTATGTTTCTCAAGTGTTAATATTGCTGTGGAAATTCTTATTTTTGACAATTTTGAGCTTTTTTTTATTTTTTTTTTTGGGAAATTCTAATTGTTTTTTGTTAATATTGCTGTGGAAATTCTCATAGGTTTTTTGTTGTGAATGTAGTTTTGCTTTAATATAATTTTCTGGTGAGAACAGTTCCTTAATATTTCTTCAACTTGGTTCGTTGATTTCTTTTCGTAAGTTGCTTGTGATACTGAAGTCTTTATGTATGATATACTAATCTGCTTCGTTGATTTTACAATATATTAGTTGTTCTGCAATTACGAAAGTAAACTTAAAGAACCTTCACCTTGGATTTGTCCAGAAACACTATGATTTACTGATGAGCTCTTGCACGTTATATCACAACAATGGAATTAGATTCTAGAAACACTTGGTTAATATTAATCTTTCCATAATAATTGTCCTTAATATAATTCTTAAATTTAATTCCTTTGCTTTCAGTGAGGGATGATTGTATGTGCTTTTGTTTGTTGAGGTTATGCTCTTTTAAAAATGTAATCATATTCTTATGTATGTTTGGAATTTTTATTTCGAAATTCTCGGTTTGGCGTATCTTAGCATAATCTTGAACTCCTTTTGGAAGGAATTGCTTTATGCGAAAACCAACTGCTATTTACAAGCAATTCTCAATTGCTTGAAATTGCTTTGAATCAGGTATATTTCTTTTCTTTCTTTTTCTTTCACTCTGAATTTGGCAGTTCTTGTTAACCTAATGTATGGTGAAATGCATATTATCAATAAAGTATTGATGATCACGACCATGACATTACAAGATTAATTCTAAGCTTGGAAGTTGTACATCAGTGTTTGTACTTGATCTTTTGGGCCATACTTGGTTAATTCCTCAGGAGCTTTTAATTTATGTGAATTCTTTTGCAATTCTTACAAAATTTTACAAAAATTCTTGGTTAGTATTGCAATATAATAACATGACAGTGTGATCATTCATATGATGTAGGTTTATGAAGACTTGTTGATAGGTTGGGTTTAGGTTTTATACTATTGTCCGCTTGACTGCCATTAAATGTATTGAAGCTAATCATTTTCTTGTTTATACAACTGGATTTTCTTCCATTTGGCCTTAAATAATTTGACCTTTGAATAGATCAATGATTTATCTAAGTTGTTCTGCTTTTGGTAAATGGAAATGCTCAAAATTTTAATTATTGATGTCTCAGGTTCTTCCATGGATGTCTCTGGCCTTTCAATTTTCTAGCATCACTTCGTTTCTCAACCTACGTTCTGCTAAGTTTTCAGCAAATGGGTCTCGTTGGAAGTTGTTCTAGTTCATTAAACTTAGTGATTTGTGTTGGGGAAGATTTATTTATTATTATTTTTTTCAATCTTGGTGATTTGTGTGGTTTGATATTGTTTGTTCTTTTTTTTTAGTATAGCGATTTGGGAAACCTCTTATTTTCAAAATTAATATCTTCTGCTTTGTTTCATCTTGCAGGTGCAGCTGAGACCTTATCCATATGTTCTTTATAAGTCTCTACTGTGGGCTGAGAGTGCGGGCATAGGTGGCGGTTTCATAACTGTTGGGATGGTTAATAACATTCACTTTAATCATGAAATCTGGGGGTGTTCATGATGGTACTACCATAGTCCTGTGAAATAAAATAAAGGAGATAACTAGAGATGGAAGATTGTACTTGTGGAATGCTTGTTACTTTGTGAAATGTTTGTTACATTCGTGTAAAACAATTAAAACCTTTTTTTGTACATATTATGAAAGTTTATGACTAAATATGATTCGTTATGAAAAGTAAAAACATAAGCACTAATTGAAACAAAACCAAGTCATCATTTCTAAATGAAACCAAATGACTGATTTTATTGAACATATCACGTTGAAGATATCGCGTTGTTGGTCATGTACCAATCGACGGGATATTTTATGTACTTGTAAATTAATTATTATGAATTAATACACATTTTTAACTACCTAAAAGCACTATTCATGAGGATTTTTACAATTGTAAAAAGTCAAATTACTATATAATCATTGCCAAAGCGTAGATGATGCGATCATGAACGTTTGCATATTTCTTTCATATTTTTCACACTTGTAAATTAATTATTATGAATTTTATAGTGTAATTTGTTTTTTCCTACAAAATACCAAAATGCATTAAAAACTTCATAATGATTAACGTAGAAATGAGAAAAATGTGAAAAAATAAGCCAACATTCAATACACATGCTCTATGTTTTGGGGATTGTTATATCAACATTTGTATTTTGGAGGGTTAAACCATCTAAACCCTCGTGAATAGTATTTTTTTAGTGACTTAAAAGAACTAAAAAATAGTAATAATTAATTTACAAGTGTAAAAAAATACAAAAAAAATATAGAATCGCTCGTAATGATAAGGCCTACAATTTTCACGAAGGAGTCAACTTCGACAAACGACACCATAATCCATAAACCTTGGTGACACACTCTAACCATTCGATTGTCATTTATGTTTATGCTTTAGTTTTTCATTACCGAAAATTGTTTTTTGGAGTTTTTTTCATGAAAACGTGATCTTGTAATGGATTAAAACAAATGAACAGTTTGGGTTGTTGATATATATCACGTTCCGATTTTTAAGGTTAGTGCAAATATTACTTGATGTTTATAAACTCTTTGGACACTATAAATCATCAAGCAACATTTGAACTAACCTAAAAAATCAGAATGTAATGTTAACGATCCAAACCATTCATCTTTTTCAATCCACTAAAAGATCGTGTTTTTAAAAAATAAATCCCAAAAAATGATTTCCGGTGATAAAAAATGAAAGCGTAAATATAAACAACAATCAGACGGTTAGGGTTTGTCACTAAGATTTACGAATAATGATGTCGTGTTCCGAAATTGACTCATTCACGAAAGTTGTAGGCCTTGTCATTACGATAGTGTGTGTGTGTGTGTATATATATATATATATATTTTTTTTTTTTACATTTTTCACACTAGAAATTAATTATTACTAATTTTTTAATATTTCAAGTCATAGAAAAAAACACTATTCATGAAGATTTGGACGGTTTCAAAAATAAAAGTGACGATCTAACCATTGTCAAAGCGTAGAGTATGCGATCCCAAATGTTGTCATAATTTTTTATCTTTTTCTCATTTAAGTTAAATTATTATTAATTATTATTAAATAATCACTCCCTAAAAATTCTGTTCATAAGAGTTTGGAGGATTGTAAAAATTTAAACGATGATGTGACCATTTTCAAGGCATAGAGGATGTGATCGCAAACGTTTACATATTTTTTCACATTTTTTTGCATTTGTAAATTAATTATTATGAAATTTTTTTTGCTTTGGTAATTTGTAGGAAAAATTAAATTACAATAAAAAAATTATAATAATTAATTTACAAGTGTAAAAAATGTGAAAAAAAATATGCAATCACTCGCAATTGCATCCTCAAAGGTTTGACAATGGTCATACCATCATTTGAATTTTAAAACCACACAAACCTCATGAATAGTTGTTTTGGTCAAGTGTGAAAATTAGTAAAAAATCATAATAATTAATTTACAAATACGAAAAATATTTTGCTAATTGGTACGTGACTGGCAATGCAATATCTTCCACATGGTATGTTCAATGTACCAAATGGGTGTCAAGAACATGGTAATTGACCGAGGAGGTGTAATCAAGCAACAAATCATGAAACATGCACTAGTGACACGTGGCATCTAAGGATTCGTTGGATACAATATTTCTCAAGTTTTTTTTGGCATCTATATGACGATAAAGCTGCATGTAGATTTTTTTGCACTGCCACATGCCCAAATTCGAATTTAGCGGGGATGGAAATCAAATTTTGCAAGGGAAATTTCCCTCAAATATTTCGACTGTAAACACGTAGCAGGAAATACACAACTTTTGATAAACCCACATAAATTTTATGAGAAATTTTATTTGAACCCGTATAACCTCTTTCTATATCCCTTAAACTTTAATTTTAATTGTCTTTTTTACTCTATTGCATAATTATCATCAAGTACGAAATGAAATTAATAATAAAACTAAAACTTATCAATAAACTCACTCTATAATTAAACTCTACCATCACCCCTTGTTTCATCCAAATAATCCATGTAATGGTTTCATCCGACCTTCTAGTGCATGCATGGTTCTTTTGTTTGATTAAATCACTGCACATACATTACCAAGGGTGAAACAGGATTCATTCAAGCCATGAAACTGGCTATCACTGAAACTTCATATACTTCTAGTATGGATAGATTATATGAAACTTCCTCTGAGAAGTCCTTTAAGAATTGATAAAGCCATTTCAAATGTGAAAGAGTAACAATACCTAATTGACTGAACTAATGTTAATAAACGAATGGGAGAGAGAGCTAGAGAATGAGAGAGATTTTAAACCATGGGGCAAAGGGCCATGCTTCGGTAGGTGGTTTGATTTCAACTTTGATGAACTCTCTCCAAAAAAACTCAGTGCATGGCTTTTATAGTTTCACAATTTAGTTTAGTGAAACACAAAAAGAAAAATTTATTGATTGGTAACCTTATTATACTATGATTGCAAGGACTATCATATTGCGTAGATTATGAATTTGTCCATTTTTTGCAGTCTTAACTTGAAATGGACTTCTGTTTGCAAATTTGGGATTTGTATTTTCTAAATGGGTGTAGAGATAAATCTATAAATTGAATTAGGTT
The DNA here is from genome assembly GCA_028566515.2 of Pyracantha coccinea. NCBI lineage: Eukaryota > Viridiplantae > Streptophyta > Magnoliopsida > Rosales > Rosaceae > Pyracantha > Pyracantha coccinea. Next base: position 2,111 of record JAOTRO020086992.1, on the reverse strand, counting down.
TGTGAGAGTAGTTTAGATAGTAAATTTGGGTTTAAGAAGATATTGATAGTTTAATTAAAAGTAGTATGGGTGAAAAGAGTAAGTTGGGTGTAAAAAGAAGTTATATGGGTTCAAATAAAATTTCTCAAATCCTATATATTGAACACTGAGTTAAAACACGTAATAAATAAACAATAAGCATAAGGAAAACTATAATTCTGGTAAAAAACAATGGCCAAGAAAGAACATTAGCATAAATGAACAAAAAAGTATACATCTTTATAGTCACAAAACTAAGTTTCAAGTAAAAACCTTCTCAAAAACTTATTAACTATCTCAAGGCTTGTGTAATATGTCATAAATGATCATCCAAAACGAGAGTATCATAAACTATCTCAAGGCTTCCGTAAACTATATATATATAAAAAAAAAAATTGTATCAATTGTTTTACATGAATGTAACAAACATTTCACAAGTACAATAACCTTATTTGCCTATGTACAAGTTCACATAAGCGCTATAACACTAGACAAAACTATGATAGTTTCTTAGCTCTCTTCAAAGCAAACATCTGAGTGTCTCTAATCTGCAAAATAGAAAGTCCAATTCATATAAGCAAGTTAAGCAATGGCGTACGAAAATCATAGTTATACAATTAGACATAAATGAAATATGTAAAACCCAAACACGGAGAGCATATCTTACCATATGTTTATTGGTGCAAGTCCGGCTACTAACTATAGGAAGAGAGAGTTCATGTATAAGGCATGCTAACTGAACAATTATCACAAACACTTGACAACAATATTAGATCCGAATTAATGCCCACCAGTCTAATCATGTCATAGAGGGATTGAGAGTGTAATCTTTGCTTGGTGGTAATAAAAGGTGAAGGTTGATAGAAATAAGGAATGAATTTAGTTTTCTTTTTGAGTAATCCATCTTCTACCTTCAGACATGCCACAATTTTTTATTTCTTCATCAACATACCTTGAAAATAGCAACTTCTACATTCCAATCCAATCCAATCTTTTATGCTAAGTAAAACCTAAACTATGAAACTACATACTCTTATAGTTCAAATTGCAATACACATCTCTTCTCCAAAACATGTACTTTAGAGAAGAACTATGAACATAAATATGAACCAAAACAATTTATAGTTCTAATTTATGAAGATACAAAACAAAGGCAATACTTGCTCAAACCCCCTATCGCTTGGGAGTGGGAACAAGATCAGCTCTAAAGTTGGAAACCCCCGGCTAGAGAGACCAGTTACAATAACCACTAAATAGACTTAGCCAACGAAATCCAAAACATTACCTACATCAAACAAGGTAAGCTATTCCCTCTATTGCCTGGAAAAATAAAACCTTTACAAAAAGTTCTATACTTTAACAAGGTATAATTCATTTACTTATTTCATCTTCCTTTCGAATCAAACATGACCAGTGACAGGTATTAAAGAAGACAGTATTATTAACTTCCAAGACCTAATCTTTTTTATCTTATTTTTCGGCCTTGATCTAATCCTTTTTATCGGTACGAGAAACTAACATCTCTATTCTGAAACATTTATAACGTGCAAATAAGTAGGAAACCTTGTTTTCTTGCAATACACAAGCAGCGCTCACAATGGCAGAACAATAAAGTGTGCAATTGCAAATGTGTAAAAGACAGCCTACGAATATCATCAAATCCACCAACTCAAGGACATTGGCGGTCCAAAACGATGTAGGTGGTTCTGCTTGCAGAACTTCATCATTCCTACTCTTTGGCACATAACATAACTTGAATGTCAAAAAATTAAGAACAAGTAAATCAGAATCACAAATCTTTACTATCCGTGGGTTATGGCCTAGTAATTTTTGTAATGCTGGGTCGTCTACATCCGCAACTGCAAGTAATGGCTGGCCATAGGTGTATCAAATGTACATTTGTATAGACCTGTAAACATGAATATTGTGAGGAAAAAATGATTACAAGGACATTGATATTCCAAAGAAAAGAAAGACTATTACATTACAAGGGAAAGAAAGCAAGAAGATGTGTGGTTTGTGAGAGAAGGAAATGAAATTTCCTTCTTAAGTATTTGGTGGGGGGTGGTGGTGGTGGGTTTTTTTTTTTTTTG
>JAOTRO020086888.1:0-14135 GCA_028566515.2 Pyracantha coccinea | reverse complement strand
TTGACCTTTTCTTAAAGTTTGGCAACAAAATGGAAAATATCAATCCATATAGAATTTTGGCATCCTCTCGAAATTAGAAAACCATTTTTTTTTGTCAAAACATTCCACATGGAATTGTTGACATTCTAAGCAGGCAAATGCCTACCAAAAGTCAATTGGACTAACAGTGAGTCTGGTAATGTTGTTGCTTTCTGTATAAGCTGTTTTTGTGGAATAATAAGTTGTAATGTAAATTAATTAAGTGTTTGATAGATTGTATTTTAAATATAGTTGTGAGTGAAAAAAAAAAAAAACAATGTAATAGTGTTTAATATATTTTTACCTAAAATATTAATATATATGTATTGATGATTGATGAGCTTGAATTACGTATGATGAGGTGAAAAGGGTTTTAAAGAAAGGAAAACTAACGAAAAATCCAAAAAAACTTCTCTTTTAATAAAAACTATTTTTCAAGGTATAGTGAATAGTACCAGTTAAAGGTAAAAATGTGGTTTTTCGTTAAAAGTGAATAGTACCATGAGTGTTTTAGGGAGTGGTAACGGCAATAGTGGTGGATGCACAATCGAGTGATGGTGCCGATGTTGCTAATGAACCTTGTACATAGATTTTACCTAATTTTTGTGATACTAATTACCAAAGTTGGCATAAGAAAACAAAAGGTAGGATCTAAGTTGAATGTGCTCCAATATGGTCATATTATAGCGGGTAGAGTGTTGACTTTCTATCCGTACATCTCGAATTCGAAACTTCTTCTCTCCTAAATTTTTATTTTATTTTATGAACCCCTAAATTATTGCAATAATTTTGAATCCTCCTCCTTCCCCTAATAATTTATAATAAAAAAATAAATAAAAAAGAAGAAAAAAAGTGAGATATATGCTTGAAATGTTAACTCAACCTTAACTTATCCTTTACAATTCGGGTTTAAGTTCATGGTCGATTTCATCACGATAAAAGGTCTTAGGTTTGATTCACGCCAAATGCGAATTGGAACCATGTTATTGCTAACCCATTATGAAGTTAAGCCCACCTCCCTCTCCTTTAGTATATAGATAATATCGTTTGTTAAAAAAAATGTGAATTAGGCATCCTAAGAGTTCTAATGGTTCAAGAATCATGAAACAAGTTTGAGCTTTCGAATTGTAATGGATCTTACAATTTGAGTCTGAGTCGCTCATTTTCGTTCACAGTTACAACGATAGTGTCAGATGTGTGATCAAAACTGTTGTGATGTGTGATCAAAACTATATGAAACAACAAACATGGATTGTTTATTCGGCCCAAAAATTCCAATAATAAAAGGGTGAAGACTCAAAATTAGGAAGTTTATTCGGCCCAAAACCTTAGTACAAAGATTGTGTCCATCTCATCCCAAAGAAAAAGGTTGTCTACTTTCAAATCCTAACAAGCCGAGTAGCTCCTCATCTTTGTTTCTTAATTTACAATTAAAGACGCGATTAAAATGATTAATTTGTGCATATGTGTTCCAAATCATGATTATTGGGTCCATTAGTATAAAGTTTTGGGACGTATTACTGCAAAGTTTTTGTACTCTGTACACTTGGTTATGGAACCTCTCTGAAACCAACACGTGCACGGAGACAGACTTTTAATTAAAAAATTAATTACTCCCCTAGTTTCTTTGTCCAAACCTTGTCCTTGCATCTTCAATGATTCGAACCCACCAACTACTAAATCTCGTTTAATTACCAAATAAGTAAGAATTAATCTTTTTATTATTCAAGTGATAGATTATCATGGTGGTTAGATTCTTTTCTTTACTACTCACTACGTCTAGCATTCATCTCTGAGTAGAATGGCATGGAATATCACTTATACAAGGAGAGCAATTATAGTGAAACACATTTAGCGGCGTCGAGACATTTTAGTCTAGTAATGTTATTGTCACGTGAAGATAAATTACATATAAAAATACATTATTGGGCCGAACATCATATATTGATAAATTCGTTTTATGTAATTTATTCTCTTATGATTCTATTTTAAGTGGGGAAAAGAGAAAGACGAAACATTAAAGCCATCACCAATAAAGATGGCTAAAGGTCCAAAAACTAAAAAATAGTTTGAGTTGTCCAAAAATTCAAGCTATTATTTGGCTAAATGAGCATCAGGCTGCCCAAATGTAGCCCCCTCATAGCCTTTTGTGAGGAACAATTCCTCTGCAATAATAATTGATTCAAATCAAACGGTAAATTGAAAACATACAACGGTAATTTAATTAAATAAAATTATAAATTTAAAGTATAAATTTAAAACTAATAAATTTTTGAAAGGACTAAGTTTATCTCCCTGAAATGATATATGAATATGGTTTGATACTCATGTAAAAATAATTTCTTACAAAGCAATAATTTTGAACATACCATATTTACCCTTTCGATTGAAGACGGCCTAAATCCACGACTTGGCCTAACCTTTTTATAAAATTAAAAAAAAAAGAAATATTACTGCTCCACAAGAAAATTCCACGAATCCACCATGCTTTTAAAAGTTTAATAATAAGATCCTGACGTACATCTAAATTTAACTGACAAAATGCGGAAATGATGCTAATATGCGCCGCGGCCGTGGGCGGCGAAGGCCACGTATCGTTGTCGGTACGGTTTTCGTTAATATTAGCAGCTCCGGCGCACATTAGCATTGGGCGGCGCCACCCGTTGCCACCAGAATATTAAATTGTGAATCTAATTACTATTTATAAAAAGAAAAAAAAATCTAATAAGATTACACTCCAATCATATTTTCCAAAAACAAATTAAAAAATAAAAAAAAATGGAATTATCTGTACTTTCACAGAAAATTGAGACCGCCTAGCTACTCGGGGATGGAAACCAGAACAGGCCGCCAAGATCGTTTCAGCAACCTATTTCGAAACGACAACCCTCCGCCTCGCCGATTCGGAAACCTACCGGCACCGCCCCCACTTCCGGTTTCCGATAACAACCCTCGCTCTTCTTCTCCGTCCACAATTCCTCGACCTCTCCTATCCGAAACACTATCTTCGAACGGCGGCGACGACACGAAGAGGTCCTTGAGCTTGCGCCGAACCCGAGCGACATCCTTGCTCTTCTGCGGCGGATCACCGTCGCGATTGTCGCCGTCGATGGGTGGAGATTTTGAGGAATTGGTCCGGCGAGGCAATCGGCGGTGGTCCTGGCGGGAGAGGAACATTCTTAGAGTTTTGCGGCGGCGGAGGTGAACGACTGGGCTGGCCGATGGGCTCCGCGTTGGGCTACCGGCGACGGCGCATTGAGTCGCTAAGAGCTTGACTTTTTGCAGGGTCACCATGGTAAACGATGAGTTGGCGGTGTGAATTTTGCGGGTGGCGATTCAATGGTTAGAAATCATGGGTGGCGGTGGAGTGGAGAGAATGTGAGATCTGATCTGGGAAGGAGTGGGAGGGCTGGGATCGGAGTGGGCAAGCAAATAGAGCTGAAAAATGTATTTTTTTATTTATATATATTTTATTTGTTTGTTTTTTGGTGGAGAGAAGAGAACATAACATAGGTGTCAAAGTGGAATGTGGGGCGGGGCTTTAAAAAGAAAAAGGCTTGGCTCTCGTACATTGACCAAGAAATTCTCCCCAATTCATTTCCACTATGTTTGGATGAAAAAATTTAAGATTACTAAAAAATTTTAAAATGACAGAAATTGAAATGATAATATTTAATTTTCTAGAATTTGTGAATTTGCTTGTTTGGTTATCCTAAAAGAACAATGGAATTGAATAAGGAATTTGTTATTTTTAAACTTTCAATCATAGAAATTGGGAAATGACACCCCTTAACATAAAATTTAAACTTTGGAATTGGAGGTCCCAAATTCCAAGTTTTTTTTCCAATTCTAAATTTCTATGTTTATGAATCCAAACAAATGAATTGGTGCATGACAATTTATAAATTTTGATTTTTTTTTATCCAAATTCCAAGTTTATTTCTCTCATCCAAATATAGTGTTAGTGGTCGATTTACAAAAAAAATTTGTTTATGATTAATTTGTTATATTATAAATAATTTTAAAATTATATTTATAAAAGAAATAATTAAATTAAAATTGTTTCGTCAATCAATTATAATAAATAAATAAACAGTTCGTAATTCATTTACTGAATCTATTCATCTATTTATAGAGTTCGATGACCAACCGATCTCATATTTAATTTGTTGTCTTTTGTTTTTCATCGCTAAACAGCGTTTTAGTTGTAGTAAATGTCACACTTGTTCTTCCTTTCTCAAATTTAATAAGTGAAAGTCAAGGTCTAACAAATTGAAATCCGATGCCATGCCCTCAAATCTTTGCTTTTCTTTGGCTTCTCGTGTCAAATTTCCAAACAAATTTTCTTATGCACATGTCGCGCGTAACCTTCATTCTCTAAATAAAATGGGCTTTTACAAATGAGCTTGTTAGCATAATCCATGACATGGCATTGAAGAACAAGAATAATTGTTTGGTTTGATTGTGTATATAAAAACGTATAATTATACATAATTGTACATTACATTCACCCAAAATACCGTACCGTCCAAATTCATCTCTGCCGTACCGTATAATAAAGAAAGTATCGTATTGTGTCATCGTATACCAAGTCAGTCCCCAATCCCGCAATAACAATTTGCGTAGTGGCATCCTAGATTTACAAGTTACGAGTTACCAAATCAATCCCACGATCTGGAGGATAGAAGCAGCCAGATTGCCCTTGCCCTCACCACCATGGCTTGGATTAAATAGTTTTGTCCCATCTCTTAAAAACCTGTTGAGGTGAAAAATAGAAAGGGAATATTAAAATGGGAGGAAAGGTTATTAAAAAAAGAAAAAGAAAAACCATGTATTAGGTTTTTGACAAACATCTAAACTACGGGGAAAGGGGTTCAAACTTCGGTGCAGAGTATAGAGCAAATTGTTTTAGCTAACTTAGCTGAACCCAAATCTGTTCTATTTGTAATATTGTAAAACCAATAAGAAAATACTAACAAAAATACATTTCAAGTGCTGATGGCTTCACTTGTTTATGTACATTGCCTGCCAAGCATGCACAACATTGTGATGATGCTTCTTCAATATAACTTGTATCAACAAATCAAAAGAAAATCAACTGACGATATGGAAAGACACTCGAGTTTTAACATCCACGTATGAGAGTATACAATACTTATTATCATCTGTTTTAGAACTCAAGGCTGCAGCTCACTGGAAAAAAAAAAAAGGAAGGAGGATATGGAAATCTCTACTGCTAAAAGGAACTAGGTGTGGTAGAGCTGCTAACCAATTTATCAGTTCCATTCGAGTCCGGTGAAAGCGGGGGTGGCAGATTCCTCAAAAGTCCAACCTCGTCTGCTCCAATATCCAGCACCACTGCTTCGCCGTTTTCTGAACCAAGCTCTTCGTTTTGGACTGCTTTCAAACCCTTCAACACTTCATCCATGGTTGGTCGCATATCCTTCTCCTGTTGCAAACACCGGAAAGCCAATTCTGCCACAGCTGTTGTCATCCTTCTAACTGAAACGTTTGTTTCAAACTCGAGAAGAGGATCGACCAGCTCATTTACTAAATGGTTTTGGATTTTGTTGACGGCCAGGTTGGCCAAATTTATGTCAAGCCGATGCCTATTGGTGTCCACTGCTTGTAATGACGATAAAAGCTCGATCAGGACCACCCCAAAGCTATATACGTCACTCTTGTCTGTGAGTTGGTAGCACTGGTAATACTCGGGATCAACATAGCCGGGAGTCCCTTGCGGAGCAGTTGACACATGGGTGGCATCGTTTGGGAACAAGCGTGACAGACCAAAATCAGCCACTTTCACGCAAAAATCGTCGTCTAGGAGAATATTGTTGCTCTTGACATCACGGTGTATTACATCATTGCGATGGAGGTAAGCCAGTGCATCAGCTGTCTCTATGGCAATGCTCAATCTAACAGGCCAACTAAGAAAGCCAGATTCCACTCGTTTCCCATGGAGATGGTCAGCCACTGTTCCATTAGGAATGTACTCATAAACAAGGAGAAGTTCTCGGCTACGTTTTGAGGTGCATCCATACAGCTTGACAAGGTTCCGGTGTTCAAGACGAGTTAAGATCTCGACCTCATTCATAAATTGCTCCACACGTTTGAAATTGTTTTCATAAAGGCGCTTCACTGCAACTACACGGCCATCAGGTAGCTTACCTGGACAAACAATTAGAACGTTTAACAAAACATAATCAAGATTATCTGTTGGTGAGCTAAATTGCTTGCAAAGAAGGTGGAAAAGGAAGTATTTTCGAACCATAGTAAACAGTGCCAAAGCCTCCATCTCCAAGCTCTTTAGCGGGGTTAAAATTTTCAGTAGCTTCCTCTAATTCAGTATAGCTGAAGACCTGAACTCCAAAGTAAGTGCTCGCCTTATTATCAGTGTCAGACTTGGAGGTAAAAGAGGGATAAGACGGGATGCTCTGAGATTGAGAGAGATTAGTTGAGGGAGTTGCAACGCTACTGCTTGTAAGGGGTGTAGGAAGCTCTTTGTTTTGAGTCTCTGCGGCAAGTTTCCTCTTCTTGCGTTGGATGAAATAATAAACATAGAACCCAACAAAAATGCCGAAAAGAATTGCACCTCCTACAGCAAGACCTGAACATGATACAAAATACTGGTTTAGATTTTCTTCTCCGCCCCATGATGCCGGTGGAAATATTACAATAAGTTGTTAATGAAGTGATTTATTACCTATCGCGATTCCTGTCTTTTTTCCTACAAAAAAAAAGAAAAGAAAAAGAAAACAGTGTTAATAAAAAAATTGATAGCAGATTCAAAATGTTAATAAAAAGAACATCATCTCATCCAAACTTGAATTGAAAGTTAGGAACACATGAAGAGAATTTAACAAACTGTAGATACCATAAGGCTTCTATAAAACCAGGTAAACTTATATATGGGAAACTAATAAGCAGTGGACCGAATTAGTCATCTACTTGAATTCTTTTTGCACCAAGAACTTTGCATGTCATACACTAAAATAAACTCCCAGATGTACGGTGTACCAACGATTCTGCTACAGAAAGTGTTGCAAACTTCACATATTTTCAAATTAAACTCCAAATGTACGAAAACAAGATGCTTTCTGCGTATTGCTACGTGCTTATTTCTTATGCTGCATCAACTCTGAACATGCCATATGGGGTATATAATTTTGCAGTTTCGCCGGAACAAAGAAGGATAAACAACAGTTACTTCTGCAGTTCAAGGCCTAGTTAGTCTCGTCTAATTGAGTCAACGAAAGCAACAAAAATCCACGTTCCAAAACAAATAAATAAAAAAAACAATGAGATCGCAACACTAGTTAAATAGTACAGTACACAACGGTCTTCTAAGTTTTCAGATGAATGAGACTAGACTAATATTGATTTAAGGGGCTGTTCGATGTTCAATTCAAAACTAAGTTATAGTTTTCGAAAATAATGAATGTAAACGATACCAAAAACACTCTAAACTTTTAAATTTGGGCACCCCAAGCAGTGCCTAAAACTCGCCCAAAACCACCAGGAGTGGATTCTACAATACCCAGAAAAGGAAAATACCTGCCGGGTCACACACCCGTTTGCCGCAAATGCAAACAGGTCGGTTCTTATCCGAGTCAAACCCACAAAGCCCATTGACATTAAGACACTCAGCGCACTGCTTCTCATACGGGTTCGTGTAATTGACATTGAACCCGGCCATGATCGCTTCCTTCAACAGAGACCGGTCGCCGACGAGAACCGCCGCCGTGGTTTTGAGAATCGGCACCGTAATCCCGACGGAGCACTTGAACTCGCTCACGATCGGGTCGAGGGGCACCGGCCCGATCAAGTAATAAGCGTCTTTGAAAGTGAAATTAAGGTCGCAGTGAAACCAATTCTGCGGCTTGGGATTGATGAAAGTGGAATTGCAGCCGTAGAAAATAGTGACGTCCATGTCGTCGTCCTCATCGTTGCTGAAGAACTCGGACTCAAGAGTCGAGTTCGCGAGTTTGTCGGTGCAGGTAGAGTTCCAGAGGTCGGACCGGGCAACGGTCATGTTCTGGTGAGCCGGGTCGAGTTTGAGGATCCGGTAGCTCAGCCGCCCGATGGTCAACTCGGGCGAATCGTCGACGCAGGTGAGGTAGAACTCCGGCGGGCCGCAGAAGGAGGGGCGGGTACCGCCGGTGAAGGGGTAGGTGAGGTTCCGGAGGGGACCGCAGTCGAAGGTTTGGGTGCAGTTGGAGAGATCGGCATCGGCGGGAAAAGACGTCGTAACGTCGACGGAGCAGAGTAAGAAGAAGAGAAGGAAGAGGAAGAGGAGCGGGAGCATTGGGGGATGGGTGGGAGTGAAACGACAGCGTCTGGGAGTTGGGGGAGGGCGAAGCGGGAAGTGATCAGAGTACAGTGATGAAATGTAGGGCAAGGATGGAGGTTTTGTGATGACGTGGCGGGGCGGCGTTGGTTGACTGGAACGTTGGACTGTTGTGTGGGGGTAGAGGATTGCACACAGTTTTTGAATGCTTTTCGGAGGCTGCTGACAACAGATGTGCACTTTTAGGCTGCGTTTCGATTTCTTTGCGTTGGCATACTATGGAAGGAATTCTATCTGTTCAATACTTGATGGGCATTTTTGTAATTTCATTAAGTATTTGTAGTATTATTTGTCTTTTAAATACTATAATTATTGTTAATTATTTGTGATTTGGTATGACCCTTGGTCAACTACTAAAGGGTTTGAGTCAAACAATGTGAACAAATCCCAAGCAGATGATTTCTTATTAATGGCAGTTGATGTAATGAATGTAGGGAGATTTTGAGTGTGAAAAGAAGATGTCATATATACAAGAGGTGTATAGTATTAGTAATTAGCGTATCATGTCCCTAGTTAAAATTCTCACTTAAATTAAAAAAATTAATAAAATATGAGTAAACAACGGCATGTCGAAGAAAAAAGAGGTGTGGTGAATATTTTTCTTAAAGTTGAGGTGTGGTGAATATTTTTCTTAAAGTTCAACAACTACGCACATGCAAAGTTTTATTGACCAAGTATAGGTATTATTAAATCATATTAGGGGGGTTTTTAACAAAGAACAATCTCCACAAAGAGTTTGATTAAATGGACCTACGTTTTAATAGTTTAATGCCTTAAACATGCATGCGTGTGTGCTTTCTTCAACAAACATCAAAACATGGAAGAAATCGTGTTTTACCCTCAACTGTACCTAAGAAATTTGACCAAAAATAAAAACTATACCTAGGAAGTGTTTGCCAACAGTGACCGGTTCAAAATTTATAACTGAATTTACACCCAAAAGATCATCTTCAAATGCAAAGCAGATCGACTCTAATTAACAACTTGCTAATGTATTGGAATAGGGTATAGTTTCCTAGACGATCTGTTTTGCACATTGTTTGATTAATTACACGTAAGGAGTCAGTCTTCTTTACATAAAGACGTAACATCATTTCATCATACAAACTTTATTATCAAAACCTTTCGTTCTCTTTATCATCACATACAAATCATCTTCGTTTGTTTTAGAGATCGTCAAATTCTCCATATGAATGAAGCAAATTAATTGATGGTTAATCATGAGAACATTACTTGTTACCATGACCGTCAGTTTGTTCAACTGTTATGGATAACTAAATTGTCTTCAAATTAATTTTTATTTTCTAGAGATTATCTTTAAATTATGATAAAGACAATGAATTAATGGTTTGGACTATGAAGTTTGTATGGTAAAATGTTACAACGCGTTATGTAAGAAGAGAAATGACTTCTTACATTATAACGAGGAATGGCTACTTATAAAGAGCGTATTAATCTGTTGAAATATAAGCACTCGAAACATACTATACTACTAAGAAATACACTCAAGTAAACCCTAATTAAGCCAAAAATATGAAACACAATTTAAAAAAAAAAAAAAACAAACAAGGAAATTATGCATAATATTATGACGCATTATCGTGATTAATGGACGCACATTCTAGCTTCAAATTAAACTACATAATTTCAATTCTCCTGTTCTAATAAAAGTTTAAAAAAATAATCAATGCCTAATCCAATAGTTTTTTAAGTATTTTATTATGTTTCTCCAGCCGTTCTCCATGTCGTTATTGAAAAGGTTATATGGCAGGCAGCTTAAGATTGCTGAGAACCAAACAAGTTATGACCAATACAAAAATAGATCCTTTTTCATAGTATTTGTTTGTTTTGGCTATTAATCTTTATTTTTCACGTTATTTTATTTTTAATTTTATTGTTCAAATAAGCTTATTAGTCGGGGCAATCGTTGCCATATGTACTATTTAACGGAAAAGAATTAACTGAGACTTAAAGGATATGAGTTTTTCAATAGACTGGATACTTGTGTGGAATGTTTGAAAATATTAGAACTAACTTAGAATATCACTAAAAGATTGGGGAGTTTTATGTAATTTACTTTTTAGTTTTTTTAATAGCAAATATATCCCAATGGACCATGATGCAACATAGTACCCATGAGATGATCATCAACATTCTGCCAAGGTGATTTGCATTGACCAAAAAAATGCACCTACATATGATACACATGTGATATGAGCATGAGTGAGTGGGTTTTGTTTTGGCATGGAAAATGCCAGCTGCCTAATAGAAGATTGGAATCTAGAAGCATAAATTAAAGATGATAATAAGAAATTAGAAAAAAGAAGGCACCCAACTTGAAGGTTCCAAATGGAATTCCTCATATGAGTTTTGACATGGTAATCAGAAAGAAAATTGGATGGAGATTGAGAGCCTGGAATAGGAGTGAGAAGGGTGTTTGGTAGTGAGCATGGTTATATAGCTTGTTTAAGAACAAAACATGAGAGCAAGCTTCAAACAACAGACGATCAGAAAATGGTGTGCAGAAATTACTTCCTAGAAAATAAGAGAATTTAAAAGAGCACATGGTTAGATTAGTAGTTTTAAGAAGCAAAGAAGGAGAAAAAAGGTGTAAGAAAATCACTTCTTTAGAAAATTGAAGACAGTTTAGAAGATCGTATAGTTAGATCACTAGTTTAAGGACATAGAATTGGCCACGAGCGCGCAATATGTGTTGCATATTCTTAGGGTTCGTCTCTTCTCTCTCAATCCGATTGATTCCATATAGATAGCTTCCGCATTGCACCATCATTCCTCTGCCCTTCCTCCGCCCTCTTTCATCTCCCATTTCTCTCATGCATTTTCCTTTGTCTCTAACAAAAACACATGTAGATGTGCTAAAGCCTAAAACTAATGGATATAAACCACCCTAAACTGGTACTATACGTTTGTCGTGCAGGATTTTCTGCACGACAATTTTTTTCACTGTCAAATACTAATTTCAATCCGGAATGTTGAGTGCATCAATCCGAGGTCAGTAATCTACAGTCTATTCCACGTATTGCCAATTCGTTTTTGGTTAGATTAATATCTAAATTCTATCATAAACATACTGAAAAGATATTTAGGCGCATACCTTCACATCTTGAGGGATTAGGTCCATCCTTACAGAAGCAGGTGAATTCAGCTGAAGATATATTGTACCCACACTGACCCCCAGACATCTGACATTGGCCACACAAGGTATTACTTGCATCCCACTCCAACCCAAACCCGGAATCAAGCGCAGCAACCAGATTATCCTTGGACAAATTCAACGCCAAATCCGCAGCTGCGGATTGAGAAACGCGGGCAGTGACAGTCGTTTTGCAGTAACCACTAATATTCGGCAGCTCTAAATTTGTGACAAAGTAATTAATGGAAGTGGTCGTACTGTTTACGCTGCAATTGAACTGAATTGTGGGTTGATTTGGAAGAGGAATGAAAATTGGTGGACAATCGTAGAACAGAAGTACTTCTTGAGCATCCCAAGTATTTTTGATATGGCTTGATTTTATGGTGGTATTGGCAAGGGACACCGGACAAAGATTGTTCCAAAAGTCCGTTCTAGCAACCCGTAGAGTACTTGTAGATTGGTTTATATCGAGGACTCGGTAATCTTGGCCCTCAAATGAGATCACGGGGGAATCTCCGCTGCAGTTGAGCTTGAAATCGGGGAAGCCACAATAATCTGGCCGGCTTGATCCCCAAAAAGGGTAAGGAACATCCCGAAAATTTGCGCATTGAAACGACGCGCTGCAGTTGAGGTATCGATAGTCATCCACAGCCGAAGAATTTCGAACATGGAAAAGGCATATGGTAGTTGTGATCACAAGGAGTAAAGAGATGTTTTGGAAGTAATAGAGATGTGTTTCCATGACTAGAGAGAGAGAGAGAGAGAGAGAGAGAGAGAGAGAGAGAAAGGTATTCAAAGTGGTTGAAAAAGGAAGGAGATGAACTTGGAATTATCGTCATCTGCAAAGGACGACTGAGAATACAAAATAGGTTGGAAATACGACCAAGTGAACGTTAGGTTAAATATTTGTTTATGTTTTTTGTTTTTAATAGTAAAAAATAGAAGGTTCTATTGGAACGTTAATTTAATTAGGAGTGCTTATAGTCAATGGAAAGTTTTGGAGGCGAAGTCCGTAACTATTTTTATGGTCAGCTTTGCATAGCAGTTTCGTCACCAAATATGTATAGGTTGTCGAACAGATAAGCCACCTTATTAGAAAAATTTGCTTAATTTTGGATTTGTATATAGCTAAATCCCTCTGCACTTAGATTACAATCATCAAAGTCAACAAAGGGTGACTCACGTTTTCGGTGGAATTGTAGAATTGTATGGTAGGTTAGGTATATTTTCTGACAGAAATATAGCGTTTGACATGTTTACATAAACTTTTATTTAACTGCTTGTAGTATGTAACGAGAACATAGAAGAAAAAAAATTCCAGTGTGAGAAGAGCAACAAAAAGGGTTGACCAAATGGTTATGGTAACAACAAAGGATCAAAATAAACAACGAAGGATCAAAATGACAAAAAAATGAACAATCTTAAGAGTTTTTAGGGTGGCTCGATAAGTATTTTCTAGGAATATAAGAAGTTGTTTGGTATTCAATTCGAAAAATAATTCATAGTTTTCAAAATGATTAACGTGACTAAGTTATTAGTAATAATTGGTTTCAGAAACCAAAAACAAAATCCAAAATGGATACCAAACTAATCCATTAATTGTTTGCTGTTTATGCAAACAATTGGCTCTAACTATACTAGATCCCTTCTCTCTGCTTCCTAATTTTATCATGGGACCAGATAGCTCACACCCGAATTTTAGACCCGGGTTTTCTAACACATACGCCTAATTAAACACGGTTTGCGACGAATCATCTAAAACAAAGAGCAAGCTAGGAGTTTCAAATGCGTAATTTATAAGAGAAGGACAAGGGACAAACGTACCTCCGCTTTGACTTGAATTACTAGTTTCATTACATGTTGATGCATAGGCTTGATCTGCGCAAAAGCAACTGAATCCAGAATTAGTGGTAGTGTTAAGCCCACACTGTCCTCCTGATTCCAAACATTTGGTGCATTCATCGTTGTCAATCTTCACTTGTAGTGAAAAACCCCCGTCTACCGCACTGGTGACAATTGTTTGACTGGGCTGAGTGGCGGACTCTATAGCAAGAGCAGCTTCGGTATAAACGGGAACAATAACCTCTGTACAGGTCACAGAAGATGGCAGATCAACTGTCCCCGGACTTGTCAAATAGTAAACAAGGCTCACTGTATTGCTTATGTTGCAAGACTGCAGACTAGGAAGCGTTATGGCGGCAGAGCAATGGTAGTAAAACGTCATGTTTGTATAACCAGAAACATAATCAAACAGAGAGAAGTTGAGGGTGGTGTTGACAGAAGTCCGAGGACAAATAGTACCCCAATAATCGTCCCTAGCAACTTTAACTGTCCGAGAATTTGTTGTAGTGTTCATTTGCAGCATTCTATAGCTCGCACCCGTCATGTTGAACACAGGGACGTTGTCTAGGCATTGGACCTCATATCCGGGTTGACCACAGTAACTAGCTCGGTTTTCCCCCCAAAAGGGATAGGATATGCCTCCGACGCCACCACAATTGAGTTCGCTGCTGCAGTTTGTGAATTGTTGATCATTCTGGCATAGACTTAACTCGACGTTGATCGAAAGGAAGGAAGCGATCAAAAGAAATGGAAACAACGATTGGAGCAGAA
>JAOTRO020086812.1:0-14135 GCA_028566515.2 Pyracantha coccinea | reverse complement strand
AGACCTATAAGAGCAGATTGCCGCCCAGCAATCTTAGCTTGCGGCCCAAAGCAGTTTGATGAACCAAATTCGTCTCGCCCTTCAAATCTCTTGCATTCGGTTCACCGACATTGAACTACCTATAAGAATGACCTCCCAACGCCCCGCCACAGTAGCTATGACCTCCCAGCCCTCTGTCGCAACAGCTACAACTTCCCAGCCCCCCAACACAGTAGCAACACTACCAGCAAACGATTGTGACATGGAAGACTACCTATTTTAGTTTTGTTTTACATTGTTTTCAAATTTAAAAATATTATTTTCCCTTGTAAGTACATTTTCATTAATTTTTTAATTCCATATATATTCTTCTTTACATTTTCTGTTTTTAATTTCATTAAATTAATTTATACATAAAACAAAATTATCAACATTTAAAAGAAAAAACTAAATAATAAATAAATAAAATTTATTTAAATAAAATTAATTTTAAAATCTTACTGCGACGGCCTCTATGTCCATCGAGCAAGGATTTGGGGGTCGAACGCTGATTTTGTCGCGCGGAGTATCACGTGCAACGAACACTGCTTCGTTGCTCTTCGTTTCATGCAACGACAACCAATTCCATCTCACAACATTCATTTTGCGTGATGAAGCACTTTCCTTTGTTGCGCAATGTCCGACATCACGAGCTTTGCGCGACAATGTGTTTGACGCCCAGTGTTTTCGGCGACCGTATTTACCTTTACGCGACAGTTTTCCCTTTGTCGCCCAAGCAGCTATGCTTACTAGTGGGTTGTTGGTGCTATAGTCCTTACTCCTTTATGAGTCTCGACATTATTTGTAGTATGAGAAAATGAGTTATTGTTTTTATTTTTTTCTTCTACTTTTCCAAAGTTAGCTAAAGAGATTTTAAAGATACCTCTTCCAACTGAAGAGGAAAATGACGTGTTAATTTAGGAAACCTTCTACATCTGGAGTTTATTTTTGGTTTTCTTATGGTTAGAAAATTGTTCGTCATCGATTTCCTGTTAAAAGTTGGGCTTCCATTATTTGACATCCTTTCATTCCACCTCACTATACTATTTAGTTTGGAGAATTCTTTTCAATAAGCTCCCAGTGAAGGATCAACTACAATGACAGGGCATTCGTTTGGTTCCAATATGGCAACTATGTTACAATAATTCTGAATCTATCAAGCATTTATAATTTAGTTGTAAATTTGCACAATGTGCTTGGTTTTGGCTTGCAACTCAATTTGGCACTAGTATTATTCCGCTTACCGGTTCCTTCACAATTTGGCTTGCTTTTATATCAAAGTGGTTTTCTCCAATCTTTGTAATGTCTACCTAGCATCAGTGGTTTTCTTAGTAATGGCTATTTGGAAGATGCGTACCAAAGTGAAGTTTGAAGGTAAGCCTTTTTCCTTTTCACACCTTTGTCGTTGTAATAGGTGGGTTGGAATTTTCACTCTAGGTCATGTACGTGGTATTTCGGATAAGCAACTTTTAGTCTCTCTTGGAATCTTACCTGAATCCTATACTCTTACAGTTCATGTTCTTTGGCATCGTTCTCCATTCTCTTGGGTCTAAGTGAATACAGATGGCTTGTCTAAAGGTAACTCAGTTCTCCAGGCTTGTGATGGGGTTTTATGAGATTTTGTAGGTTATTATCTTGGTGGTTTCTCCATGAGCCTAGGTATCGTACTTCTTTCTATACGGAACTTCATGCAATCATCCTTGCTGTGGAGTTGAGTCATGTGCGGGGTTGGCAAAACTTATGGCTTGAAATTGACTCTTAGTGTAGTATCTTGCTTTGCTTCTGGTTCTTGTTCTCCTCATTGGTCGCTCTAGTTTCGTTGGAAAAGCTATACTTCCCGGTTATAGCACATGATTTTTTGTTGTCTCATACCTTTCGAGAAGGAAATGCAGTTGCTGACAAATTAGCCAATTTAGGGACTCTCTCGTCTTCACTTGTTTGGCACGCAGCTCCTCCTATTGAAATTCTTCCTTTTATGCTTTCATATTTCTTGGGCATGCATGCCTACAAGTTTATCTCCCATTCTTAATGTCTAATTTTCTTTTTTACCTAATTCTGTAGGATTTTCCTTTTTGTTTTGCAGCTTACCTTGCAGGTTCTTACCTTTTAGGAAAATCTTGTGCACTGTCATGTTTGAAGGAATAAATTGGTGGAGATAAAAATCAATCCTTTATTAAAAATACCTCAACTGTAGCAACAATATGATTGAACTATTAAATATGAACACCGCAAAGAACGGAATTGACTCGTGCCTAGGCTCTAATTTTAGTACAAACAGAAAAAAAAATTTGAAAAAAAAAAATTGAAGAATGGGATTGACATTTGTATATATGATTAATTTCTGTGGTTCTCTTTACACTACTTTTCTCTTGAAGAAGCATGTCACTAAAGTGATCATATTGGTACCAGAACCAATATGATCACTTTCGAGGAGGAGGTCCTTCTAGTCGGATATAGTCGTACATCACTCCATCGAAAGTGCTCAAGTTTCTTGACTGTGTAAGATAGATGGTGTTGTTTCCTTCTCGTAGTCGGTAGCTCGGTACACCAATACTGAACAACCAGTACAAACCATGAATTCCATGCCTAGCTATGGCATTGTCCTTCCCTATTAGCCCTGTCGTAAAATGAGGTGGGAAGGCGCTCTGATTGTTGAATCGAACCTGGTTCGACCACAATGTCAAACACAATTAGCCAAAAACCATACCAATGCTATGTCACTTGCAAAATGTTTAGCATTTTAAGGGTTAGAAACAGTACCTGCACTTCTGCGTTAGTGGCTGAGGCCAATGCCAATTGGAGTGTATAATTTCCGGGATTTGTCAAATCTTGAAGTTCAAAAAGAATTCTCCATGTAGTTGATTCATACGTACGATTTCCGATGTTCCTAGAGTGCTTGATTAGATTAGAAAGACATACAAATTTAAAGAAGCAGAGGCATTGTAACGTTCAGTAAAACAAATACCTTGTCACATGAGCGAAAAACCAGTTATCACTATAATTATCAGTACCAATGTTATAGATGAGATCTTCATCAGGGTATAAATCTGCATATCGTTCCCACAAGCCATATTGCCTAAACCTGTGAGCAATTAAATACATCTTAAATGTAGTGAGTTTCTATATAACTAAACCGAATGAAGTGTTCTCTTGTCAAACAATCTACTTTGGTTCAGATTGATAGTCTAATAATATATTGTGCCAAAACTATCTATTAAGATTGAGAACATAATTATACTACGAGCAACACAACATATGACTGCCATATGAAAACTCACTTGTGTGCGCTATTGGTATTGAACAATTTGTTCATAAGGGTGGGATTTGGATCCGGTACGTAAAACTCGGCCGCGGATCGATCCGGTATGCCAATTTCCCACAGGGTGGGACCATTTCTTGGAGGTACGTAGGTAAGATTAGCCAAATTGATTTCACTTCCTGCAAACATAATTCAGTATTGTAAATATATACTTGGTTTGCCCTTTCAAATGTCAAAGTCAATTAAAGATTTGCATAGAGAACGTACCTGGTTCAATTGTAATATTAGACTTATATTTGTAATCCCCAATAATGCCGGGAACAGTTGCATACAAACTATAATTTCCAGGTCGAACATCTTCAATGAGGAAATGACCTTGCTCGTTAGCTTGAGTCCAGAATTGATAACCCTGTTAAAACAAATTTATAGCAAAGTTATAAGAACTTGCATTTGAACCATAATATTCACACTGCTAATGGCGTATTTGGTACACAAAAAATGTCAATTGGATTTTCTAGCATGTTGTTATCTCCTGTTTGGTACTGTGTTCGCGTTTTGGATACTCTTAGTAAGAACAAACACAAAGCGAATAACAAAAACGTTACCAAACCGTTTCTGTGTAACATAAGGGCGTAAAAACTAGTGTCACAAGTTACCTTGCTTTCCTTTTGCCATGATCCCGTTTTTCCAGGTGCAGCCAATCCTACATATGCAGAACTTGCCCAGACAAGGCTCTTGCTGGTGTACCTAAAACAAGAAGAACGTTGTAATTACAGTGGAACAGATCGAACCCTTTGAGGAAGAATAAAAGGGAGTTAAAAGGAATTGAAGTCTCTGAACATACCGATCCCGTACTAGTAATTGACCGGCAACTGATCCGCGTCCACTTGAGCTAGGAATGTCTTCTGATTGAGTGAAATTGTATGGCCAGCTCTTGACTTCTTTAACCAACTAATAACAATTACATGGTCAATATAAATTGACATATATCCTTATTATTAACAAAGTAAATGTGTGTATATATTATCACATTACGTACCTGCTCTTTAGCGTTTTCCCAGAGAGCGGACTCATTTAAACTTGGAACTGAATTGAGATACACAAAGACAGGCCCAAAAACTTTCTTCCATGCCTCACCTCTTGCAAATCTCATCCCAACCTCCTTCCCAGCATAGTGAGTACTAACAAACATCTGGATCAAGTAAATCTGATAAGTATTTAAGTTTTTCAATAATATTATGAATATTAGGGCATATAGGTGGATGAAGATGAATATTAGGAGATATGGGTGGCTGGAGAGTTTTTATGGGGGTACTTACTGAGAGGGCGGTTGGGCCTACATGAGAGGTGAGGTCCTGCTTGAAAGGCCCAGCCGTGCGAAACTCATCACTAGGTGTGATAATCCAGAAGCCGACACCTGGCTTAGTGCAAATCCATCCATGGACCATGTTATCTTTGTCCTCACTTGAGTATTGGTATTTGTCATCTACCTGCAACCCCAAACTTACTGTTAAATTAAGGGATGTAAATTAGCCAAATTTTAGTTTTGGAATGAGTTCTAAACTCAGGTGTAAGTTCAGAGACGAATTCTAAATTTTATTCTAATTATTATGCTACGTACTATAGAAAAAACTGTGACAATAAAATGAAGATAGGCTAAGTGGTACCTCTCCTCTGAGGTCAGGATTGCTTGGATTGGTCAAAAGAACAGCTTCAGGATACGCAAGTTCCATACCGTTTGAACGGTCATCGGCTGTTGGCATGACCCTTTGTCTGTCGTCAGATACAGCCATAAACTGAAATCTGCATTATAAAATGAAACAAAAAAATATAAGCTTTCATTTTATAAGTGGTAGACTGAAGTAGTTCGTCCTAGTCTGATAATATATAGTAGATTCATAGTTTCAGAAATTAACACAATGCGTCGACAAATCCAAATTATCAATCCATTTCACACTTACTTGTCTTGTTGAAGTTTGAAAACAATTCTAATTTGATCGATGTCCAATTCTGGCCACCCTTTGGGACGCTCAAATATGGAATATGCATAGAAACCGGCGCGACCACGCTGCATTATGTACCTGCAGCAAAGTTTAAAGTGAGAGTTTCAAGCATAATTGTAATTACATCCTCTGTACTTTGTTTATCTCTATTTGGGAAAGGTTGACACCATACCTTTTGTCAACATTCATGGAAAGTGTGGCATTTCCTCGAGAAATGTCGTATTTTTTGGTAAAAGAAATTTCTGTTTGATCTGCACTCGCTGTAATAATTTTAAATCTCCTCCCTTGTAGTCTGCACACAGTTCATATACATAATTTTAACTAAAAGTTAAGAGACATTTTCTTTTTCCAACCAAAAAAAATGTGCAGATGAAAGGAAGTAAGAGTACGTACTTGTCGATACCTTTTGCCTCTCGGTTATTCCAGACAACGTCCCAATACCTATATGATAGGTATGGCATTAGTTAAAGTTCAAAACGATGTGCAAACTCGTATAATATATGGTTAGTATACCAAAAAAAAAAAACACATTTACTCTGCTATTTTTTGTAAAATTTGTGTGTTACCTACCCTCTATTATTTTCCTGATTCTTGATTTCAAGTAAGTTGTCGATTCCCTTGTACTTGATTCCGATGACGTCTCCTCCGGGATAAGAAAACGTAAGCCGGACAATGCCATTATTCATTACCACCTAAAAGAGAAATTAAAATGCAGATGTTAAGAAAATTCAAGTAAAAACAAAAAAGAAGTTAGATGGGACCCGGAAAAGGAGATTCAAATAACAGACTTAGAAAATTCAAACCATTAGGAATATAATTTTCTCAAAACCATTAGGAATATGATATCGAAAGATATCATTGTTCATTAAGCTTACAAAAGAGTGACTGCAAGTTTACCTGGTTTTTAGTCTTTATTAGCATCTGGTCGAGCCCATTATTTGATCCAGTAACGCTCCTTAGTGCTCTTCTGCAATTACACAGTAAATATTTCATTAATAATTCTTATTAAAATTAATTCAGTTATGCAGATGTTGACATGCAATTTCAAGGACAAATCACAACTTAAGGGGGGAAAAAAATCGAAAAAGGGGAATCCCAGTCAATAGGGCAGTTTGAAAAAGGGATCGCACAGAAAGTGTAGTCTTTCAAAACAAGGAATTCCTTGAGGTATGCTCCAATTTTGACCAACCTTCGTGACGATTAAGTAAACTAGTACAATTTAAAGAATATGAATCCAAAGAGTGGGCCAAGTGTTTCTAGTCCCAGGTTGAATGGACAAATGTCAATCTTTAATCAATTATGCCAATATTCAATCTTAATTTTGATTTTCATTTTATTCAATTACGTGTGATACATGTCCAATAAGAGTATTAAGAGCTCCTCTATCTAATAACTTCAAAGCTTTTAGGAAGAAACCTAGATGTATGTTACCCTTAACAAAGACACCTGCCACACATAACAACTTTGGGTCGTCCGAATTGTCAGTATGAAAAATCATTACTAATTTTTAGTGACATATTTAGTGACAAACTTTTCTACGAATAGAAATAAAACATGCTGAAATCGAACTGCTAATCTTAGTATGTAAGGACGTTTATTATTTTCTTATGATTTTTTTGGCACATCCGTTACTAATTTTTGTTCTTTAATCTTCTTTAATTCATCCGATCTGACGATCAAAAATTAAAAAAAAATGTGTGAGAAATAAAAATATGTATATGGAGATCATAATTTTTTTTAAAAAATAATCTTTTTTGTGGTGTTTGTTGATCTTGTGAATTGCTTGTACTAACCGTGACCTCTGGTAAGGACTGCCAAGAAGGTAAAAGGCAAAAACATAGTGGTCCTACAAACATCCTATAAATAAAGGTGTGAATGAAACTATTTAAGGATCTTTGTAACATTCAGCAGAGAGAGAGAGAGAGAGAGAGCACAAAAGAGTTACAACCTCCTATTGAGTTATGACTCACGAGAGAGACAACGACATTGAATCTGAGAAATGTTATAAAGTCTTTACTGTACCATGATGAGCGCTTTAATTATGATGACTTGTGCTAGAGCAAGAATATATATGTTGATTGGGGAGTTGAGTAAAACATGAAGTCTCGTCAGAAAAAAAGCGCAGAAAAAACCAGAACTAATTTGAAGAAAAAACACAAAATTATCGTTTGTATATATTTTTTTTGAACAAACGATATCATATATATTAAGAGAGAGAGAGTGTGTGTGAATTTAGCCTCACAATATGCCAGCAATAATGCAGTTCAAATTTGCATTTGACAAGAATCAAACCTAAAACCTCTCAATTTTGTAGGAAGGAGAAACACCACTAGAACGTAGTATTAAATAACAACTATCGTTTGTATTTTAAAAAAAACAAACCATAGAAATACCCTTTGTATTTTAAAAATATTGGAATATCAAAAGCATTAAATTCAATAAAATATTTTTGTAAACAAAACAAAAAAAAATTATTTGGGACGTCGTCGGATCTCTATAGCAATAATCTGCTTCTTCAACAGTTAGCAAAAAATATTCAAAGGACCGTTATTTATAGGCCACCAAATAAAACAGGTAGCAACTCAACTCGATCAGAGCTGGTCGCCTTCTCTGAGAGGTTTCACCATTTAAAAGGCAATGCACGACCCTGTCTCGCTTTTGCAGAAAGAGCTTGCCTTTTCCTCTCAACCAAGTTTTGGAATCTAAATTTTTCCGATCACCACGAATTCAAAGAAAAAAGAAGGCGGAAGGTAGAGGACGAACGAACCTTACGGAAATCTTCGCGAAGTTACCATCATCAGGCAAGAAGAAGAGCACAGCGAGCATTCCCAATATCCCAAGGACCCAACTCCATTGCCGTACCTTCTCCATTTTCGACCAACCTGCAAATTTTTAAACAGCATATATTCAAAAGATATATGCATATTTGTGTATTAATGACACAAATATATGCATGGTTAATGGAAATTAACTGCACCAGAATTTAATCACAAAAGACGAGCTGGCTAGGAAAGTTCCAAAGAAAATGGTTATTGTACCTTGATTAACGCAAATTATTCGAGTCCTAGGATAAACTGCTATATACTTATGGCCGTCTTTTCTTTTGGAAGCAAAAGCAAAACTATACAGTGGGACAAAGCACAAAAGAGTTTATCTTATTAGAATGTACGTCTCTCTCTGATCTCTCTCTCTCTCTCTCTCTCTCTCCATCTCTCTCTTGCTCTCTCTTCTCTGGGCGTTATAAATTCTTTTTTGGATCCTTAAGGCTTCAAAAACGTGCAGACAAATATATAATGCCTCCAAGTGAATGAATGAGCTTTATATAACAGCAGGTGGAGAATGAGTTCTGCTCCCTTTTGGCTTCTTACACTTGGCAATTTTGGTGCATGAATTTCCAACAATCACCTCCTTGATTTTTTATGTATCACAGCTTCTATTAAGGCAACCCACCTACTATTCTAGTTCGGAAAGGAAAGGACAGTTTTGTCATGCAATAATGTTATTGGGCACAGGATGGTAAGGTGACCTGAAATTATTGACAAATTTGATAATTTTGTGCCAACTTTTGACAAATTTCGAGGATTTGTAAACTAAAATATTGTTGAATTTTCAATTAGGTTTTATTTCTACGGAGCTGTTTATGCTGTTATACCAAAGTTTGACATTATAATTTCCTATTGGTATTTGGTAGAGCAAAAGCTCATGAGGGGTATTTTCCGTTTAAGGGCGTCAAGAAAGGTGGCAAAGTGTGTGCGCCTAATATTTAGGAAGTAATTAACAATCACGTTATCAGGTGAAACTAATCCCCTAGATGTGTTTTCGTCACTTCAATCACGACTGCTTACATCTGCTAATTAATTTTTTTTTTAATAAATAATAGTATCTACACTAAGGGGTGAACTAAGTCCACACTGGCCAGCTATAATAATGTGGTTCAACTTCGTTTTTAGCAAGAATCGAACATAAGACTTATCACTTACAAGTGAAGAGCAATATTATTACATCTGGTAATTATCTTTGGTGTGTGCTACCCAAGGACGGAGCCAAGGAAGGCTCACTGGGGGCATATGCCCCCACTCAAGTGATTCTTTTGTTAAGTTGCTGACTACAATTATATAATACACACGCGTTATTTTTGAAGAAAATATATGTACCTAGTATCCAACATACTTTCATAATGCGTATACTCCATATCAAATATTATATGAGCAAACGTGCTCTTGTTCTGTCATTCAAACCGAAAAACCTCACTCTTGCGTAATTATGTATTAATATTTTTCTTATCACTTTGCCACTTTCCACTACTACACTGAAATTTTTGTAACATTGAAATTTTAATACATTATCAATTGAAATCATCCCTATTTTCATATTGGTTATAAGACATACTATAATAAGGTTTTCTTAATTAATTTTCGGGTTGATCCCACTAAAGAAATTTCTAGCTCCGTCCTTGAATGGGGGTGTCTAATTTAAACTCAGTGGGCCAAACCTCTGAATCCAATAGTTCCGGACAGAGAAATCCGGTGAAGATCTAGGTTCCATGCATGGAGCATGGGTATGGGCAATGAATCGCACCGAATTTTGTTTGGTGAACGATCAAGTACTTTGATGAGATGGTGCATCATCATGTCTGTCTGTTATGGGCACGTAAAAGCTTGTGTTTTGTAGAATCTCCAATACCTTACCTGTTTAACTCACAATAAAGATTGGTGCATGCATGTGACCATACATATTTGCAATGGCCTCCAACACATGCATTACAGTAATATTTGTTAGGCTTTCCTCGAACACATTGCCATTCAGCATCTTTAAAAAGCTGTGTTATTAACTTATTACCGGTACGGATTTGGTCTCTGAATCTCGATGCATTGGGTTTTTAAACATTTGCATAACGTTATACAATATGTATCAATTGTACGCAAATGTCATGTAATGAGGGGATCCTACTGACTGTCTTAGTTGGACTTTCTTGTTCAAACTCCTTGATTCTTTTTCTCATCTTATGGTCGACTAATAGTACATGATGATTAGAATTGTCACTTTCTATAGTTCAGCCTTTAAATATCAACTAAATCAGAAATTGTCAAAATTTTAATATATATATATATATATATAATTAAATAACATAATTTGTCTATTTATTGAGTAATATTTTAGATTTACACTACAAGAAAAATGGGCTTAGAACACAATTGATATGTGCCCTTTGCATTTTCATTGAGCACAAATATATATTGGTGCTCTTAGATGTCAATGAACACAAAACTATCACAAATGTGCTTTCTGAACAAAAAGGCACATTAGTTAGTGTCTAAACAAAAATGTATTTGTGCCTATTAGAATTTGAACACAAAAGTGTGTGTCACTATTTATGGATATCTGTAATACTAATTTTTTATTAATTTACAAAAACACAAAAAACATTTTTGTGCCCTCTAATTTAATATACTTAAATCATTTGATTTTATAGGCACAATGTTCGTGTCTTCCTTCACTAGTCTAGACACCAATCATAGTTTAGTATTAGTTTTTATTGATCAAGGTGCCCCACACACACACATGTTTCGTCACCATCACCTGGCAGATCCACTATTTGGATCAAGTGGATGCTTTCTAAATTTATTTTCGTATTCGATACTTTCTACTGTCAAATTACAAGGCCTTACCGATTGGATCAGTTATTGAAAAAATTACGGAGTCGAAATTTATTCGACTAAGAGTCAACAAACCAATAAAAATTTGTTTGTCAGCTTTTTTTGTCTTTACATTTAGCACACACAAAAAATTAGATTATAAAATAAATTATAAAGTGTAGTGGGTCTTCATGCAGTGACACATAACAAAAAATTATGTCTATAAGGTCATCTGTCTAATTAACCGTACAAAATGTAGTGGGTCTTCAAATAGGCAAATGACAAAATTTGAAAATAAATGCCCATTGAATATTAATAATTTATAAATTTCCTTTTTGTGACACAAATTTTAAAAATTGTGTCCAGTAAATAATAATAAATTATAAATCATTCAACTTTCCATACAGTAATATGTTTGGCACAATTATGGATTTGTGCATTTGAATTATTTTAATATTGTTTATGTTTGAGTGGTGTGCCGTGGGACCTACCCACGTGTGAGTCTCTCTTCTCCATGCAAGCCCCCTCACTTTCCCCTCACTTTTTTCTGCCATCCCCACTCATGTCTCTCTTCTCCCTCGGTTCCTCCTCTCTTCTCCCTCTATCCCTCATCCTTCTATTCTCTCTCTAGGCTCGCTTCTCCCCGAGCAACACAACCACCACGTTCTCCGGCGACTTCGAACACCAAATCACCACCATCCTCGTCCCAACCTCACACCAAACATGGAACTAGAACCCAGAGTCCCAGAACTTAGACTCGAACCTCAAATCGGAGAACCAGAGCTCCGTCTCGAATCCAAGAGAGTTCCGGCAAGTTCATTGGTTTCCCTACCGAGGTAAGGTCCGGAGTCACTCTTCACTTATTTCTCTCAGATTTAAGGCTTTTCCCTCATTTCTTCCAAGCAAATCCCAGCCGTGCCATCAGAATTAGTAGAGCCACAACCCAAAATCACTTTCACCGTTGCAGATCCGCTGCATCCTCCTGCATTTTTTTTTGGTAACGTTGCAACCCAAAACTCATAAATGGTAAATCCGACGCAACCATGAAGTCTTAGCAATTCCTTGAGCTTAGTACCACCTTAGTGCTGCAATCGACACCCAAAAGGTAAGCCCCATAAATCTCCTTGTACATTTCTTGTCCATTAACCTTCCTTGTTCAGTCTGATCCGTGAAATCCTCATGCATGTGGTTGCTTCTCTGTGTAGGACTTTCTCTCCTTCATCTTCACTGCAAATCCCAACGCAAGTCCGTCTATACAAGAAGTGTCTCATAGATCCTCACGCCCTCGAAGGTAAAATTCATCCCTGCAATTATTTGAGCCTGAACTTGGCTGATCTATAAATGTGCTGCTTGTGCATGCCTAAAATATGAAATAGGTTATGTCTCGCATAAATCTGTGAAAGTAGTCCTTTCTGATTTCAGCACATTCATGCATCAGTGGTTTTAGTCTACTGTCTGCAAGCTCATGAATGTGTTCTGTATATTGCATGTCTCCATTGATGAACGCATGAAGTCAATTTGTGTGTAATTTGAGATGGAATGTGGAAGTGGTTTGAATTTATGGTGTATTTATTATGTGTAAGTTGTGTGTTTTCTTTATCTTTGAGGTTTTTATTCATAACCTTAGCAGGAAGAGGCCCATATTCTATATAGACCGGCTCATTAATTTATTTGTGGAACAAGGTGGGATGAAGTAAAAGCTTTCTGGGAAAGATTCAAGTGTTCAAAAATGCTTTGTTTTCATTATTCTATGAATTGATAGTCTTTGTAGAACTAAATTGTAAAAGCATTTTTGTAATATTTGAATTTAATTTTTTTTATAAATATTTTACCTATTGGGCACAAAAACAAAACTGTGCTAACATGGCTTGGAAAAATCAGTGTTGTCAGAACTGTCAGAACTGAGACACAAAAGAACCCCTATTGTGCTGAGCTTTTTGGGCATCAAAGACCATATTGTGCCCAGTGGTCAATGGTGACGCCCATAGAGGGCACATACACAAAGATAGTAGCTGCACTGTTGCCATTGGTCTATGGGCACAATTGTTGGTGCTTTTTGGCTTCAAAGGGCACAAATAATTTGTTGTGCACAGTGGCCATTTTTTTGTAGTGTTAGTTTTAACCAAGTCCATAGAATGTGAAACTTTAGTTTTAATTTTCTATTATTTCTTTGTCTTCCTTTTTTTGTTACGGCTACTGGTGACCAATAGAAGTAACGAGCAAATGGACATGAGAGCTACAGAACTTTCTAGATGAATGTTAAGAAATTTGGTGTACATCTTGATACATGCACTCAACCCTTTGTAATTTTCTGATGTGCGTTTTTTCGTACAGACTTATTGTGGGTTCACACTAATTAATTTATTCGTCTATTATCAAATCAAATCCTCGTCACCACTACTAAGAATAAATTCTTGGGCGATGAAGGTGAAACCGTCGCACAAAGACCAATACCATCGCTTGGGTGGCGAAGATGGCGTCGTGCAAAATCTGTCGCACAAAGCTTATGACGTTAGACATTGCGCGACGGAAGTGGTGGTCGTTGCATGTCGTGAGTGACGAAACTTGATTCGACCCCCAAATTCTTGCGCGATGGAGGTAGAGATTCAACCCACAAACTCTTATGCGACGGACATAGATCTTTGACCCACAAACTCTTGCGCGACAGATGTAGAGGTCGTCGCAGTAAGATAATAAAATTAGTTTTTTTTTTTATAAAACTAATTTATTATTAATTAATTAATTATTATTTTCCTTTTAAATGTTGTTTATTTTTTTATGTAAAAATTAATTTAATGAAATTAAAAAAAATGTAAAAAAGAATATTGAATTAAAAAAATTATTGAAAATGCACATACAATGGAAAAAAGTATTTTTAAATTTGTAAACAATTTAAAACAAAACTAAAATAGGTAGTCATCGACGTCACAATCATTGGCAGATGGTGTTGCTACTGCGTCGGGGGGGCTGTGAGGTCTTTTCTGGAGGTGGTTCAACGTTGGGGAAGTGAATGTCAGAAATATGAAGTGCACGACGAATTTGGTGCGTCAAATTGTTTTGGGCCCCAATCTAAGCCTGTTGGGTGACAATCTGTTGCTTCAGGTCTGCCATTTCAGATGTCAGCGTTTCGACTTCTTCTGGTCTTTGCCTGGAGGATGAGGCAGATGGGTCTCGAAGGCGGGCTTTCTCGAGCCCCTAGTGAATTCCCAGGCCGACGAC
>JAOTRO020086704.1:0-14135 GCA_028566515.2 Pyracantha coccinea | reverse complement strand
GATGTGTTTTTGTTATCTCTTTTTGAAGTTTACAAATTTGCAAAATTTAAAAAATAGCAAAGCATGTCACTGGGATTCGAACCCAGCACATGGGCAACCTACAACAGCTGAACCGCTAGCGCTAGAAGACATATTTGAAAGTCTTTTGCATCTAATTTATTTTATATGCATCTATATACATGTAATGAAATTTTGGTGGCCCTTTCGAATCGGGGGCCCTGTTCGGTTGCACCTATTGCACACCCTCAGGGCCGGCTATCCATAATACACATGAATTATTCTGTCAATAACAATTTTAGTTTTTTAGAATAAACTAGGAATAGTGCCCGCGCGTTGCTGCGGGAATACAAAATGTGAGTATAATATATACAGATATGTAAAGAATGATGAAGTTTGAATCAAATGTGTATAAGGGCTTGTGAAAATGATGGTATTCCAATGAAAGTCTGTATAAAAGTGAAGGAATAGAAAAAGATAAATATGACACATACCATTTTTTTGAATTGAAAATTTGGTGTCATTGTTTAGGTATTTTGGTGCAAATGGCAGAATTAAATCAAACAGGCTGAAAAGTGACATCATATGTGTAAAAAGATGGATCAGATAGATCTAGTTTGGTGTCTCTTTGCAATACAGAGACAGTTTGCTGATGTATTTTAGTTCAATCATCACTTCCATCTTTTCTCTTCAGAGGAATTGGTGCTACCTATTTACACACAATCACTTTCTTCTTTAGACCTATTGTAAACACATGGCTAACCGGTTGTTTGTCCAATGAGAGGTTTAAGTTGGACATATATATAAGTATAAATGCAGGTACTCTGATTGAAGGCATACTTCATACATATGTCCAACTTAACTTATCAATGGTCAAGCAAGGAATAAGGTTTGTATTCAGATTAAGTAAAAAGAAGACAGTCTATATATATATCGGTAGCAGCCAATTCCCCTGAAGAGAAAGGTTAGTAAATATTGAATTTAAACAGAAACTCAGCAAGAAAAGAAAATTAGGAAAATATACTATTAAATCGTTGTATTGTAATTGAGGATTTAGATGATACCTATAAGAGGTTCTGTGTAAGCTTAACCATACAATGAAGAAGATGAATAGAAATTAGTTTTTTAAGCTGTTTTTTTTGTTTATATTTTTATTTTTTATGCATGAGCAAGAAAAGGGTAATGTATCGTAATATTAGTGGGTTAGAGAGTATAATAGGAAAAAGAAACATAACCTTTGTGGAGAGTGATGTAGTCTGTGGTATACCTGCAGCAAGGTTGTGTAATCAATTTTAGTTGTGAACATTGGGAAATAGAACGTAGTATAGTTAATGGTTGCTGTAGTAGTTCTATAGAGAAAATTGTGCTGCTTCAAGAGTCGATAAGTATTAAAAGATGCAATTTTTTTGTTATAGTTTGGTAGAAAACATATACCTTAAACTTGTCAATGTGTTCTTTAGGAGTACATTAAGGATCCAACTGAATTTTACTTCTTTTTTTTCAATCCTCCTCTCAATTGTTCATTATTTGTATAAATGAAAACTAAAAAGGTATACTACTCTTAAATGAAATCCCAAAATAATTGGGTAAAAGCATTTTAGATCACTTCAATGAAATCTTAAATTGAAAAGAACACTTCAATGTAATTAAAAATACACAAAGCAAAAAACAAAGACAGAAAAATGTTTAAACTAATCTAGCAACCAAAATGATCGCCCAGCCTCAGTAAATTAACAATAAAATTGTAAACCCATTTAAATTCACAGGAAAATCAAAAATTTGAAATCGGTAAACATTGTACCTTGAAAGGGGTATATGCACAAAGCTCTTCGAGACTCATCCGAATTCTGACATTGGACATTAAAGTAGAGTCTGATTATCAAGGTTTTGTAGTAATGATTGTAAAACACATTAGGATAAAACACTTAAAACGCAATTTATACGTTTAGACAAAACGCTCTGAAATCAAGGCTTGAAGAAATTGGCCCATCCTCTGAAGATGGAGGGAGGGTACAAATAGAATCCAAAGTTATTTCGTTGTGCGGCATTGATTGAAACCAATAATGAAGACAACTGAAAAAAAAAATTAGTGGAAAACATACTGAGTTTGTCTTTTTAAAAAACGATTAAAATCTAAAACAATCATATGCACCAATTAGAACAAATGAAGTTTTCTTTGTTAAACAATGATTAAGATGTAAAGCAACCACAAATACCAATTAGAAGCAAAGCGAAAGAACAATAGCAACTCAACCTGTATCAGATTATGTTTCAAACGTGTACAATTGAGGGAAAAAAAATTGCTCACATGGAAAACCAATTTATTTGAACCATCATAAACACAATAGATAAAACCAATTTGGCAAGGCTTATTTCAAATAAACAGAAAGTAAGAATCGAAAATTACACATAGTTGTTGTAAACATACCTAAGCTCAATATGACTGTTTTATCAATAATCTGAAGAGGTAGCACATGAGCAAGCTCCAAATTTAACAAAAAGACTTGTCGCAACCTGCAGATTTGCAGAAAAATAGAAACAAAGATTTGACATTTTACTCCAAAGGTGAAAAATGCAAAAGAAAAGATACAATGAAACAAAAGAAATTATAGATGATAAAAGTTTGAATTCCTAATGGAGAAAAATGCTAAATTAAGGTAGAATGTAGTGAGCAATATCTAGTCTATGTTACTAAAGTATTTTATACTGAT
Organism: Pyracantha coccinea; assembly: GCA_028566515.2. Classification (NCBI taxonomy): domain Eukaryota; kingdom Viridiplantae; phylum Streptophyta; class Magnoliopsida; order Rosales; family Rosaceae; genus Pyracantha; species Pyracantha coccinea. The sequence continues at coordinate 11,427 of JAOTRO020086704.1, read as the reverse complement.
GAAAGCTTAAACTGGAACAATGGCTTGGTTTCTCATATTTTTCGTTATTTTTGTTTTTGTTCACCAATGTTAATATACGGCTGCTTTAAACATGCTACATAAAAAATTAAGCATTTATATAGATCTCAGTTAAAGAAACAATTTGATCACAAATTTTGCAAGACATCTTTAAAAACTATGTTTGCAGTATAGTTGTTTGCAATATTTTCTCCATCTGGAATCAAAATTTTGAGACCTTCTTTTGATGTAACTCTAGATAATGCTACATATAATTGTCCATGCATGAAAACAGGTTCTGGAAGATATAAACCAACTTGTTTCAAAGATTGCCCTTGGATCTTATTAATAGTCATTGCAAAACACGGTCTAATTGGGAATTGACGTCTTTTAAAAATAAAAGGCCACTTATTCTCTGTTGCAGTAAGAGTGATTCTCGGAATGAATACTTTGTGACCAATATTGTTTCCAGTAAGTATTTTAGCCTCTATAATTTTGCTAAATAATTGAGTCACAATTAATCTGGTTCCATTACACAAACCTAAAGACTGATTTAAATTACGTAATAGCATAATTGGCATTCCTATCTTCAAAATTAGGTTATGTGTAGGTAAACCATTGAAATCCAATTTATTCAAAAATTCAACAGGATATAATGTTTCCAAATTTTCAATATTCCCATTTGAAGAACACAAAGAATCATAACTTAGAAACACATGTTGTTCTCCAGGTAACAAATCTATTATATAATTATTTATATCTGTAACAGTTGTGTTTCGAGGTGTTATAATAGCACGTTCTCTCAAATAGGCAAAATTTTCAAAAGAATTTTCAAAATTGGGATAAGTTGCTAGAAAATTTGATAAAATTGGATTTTCAAAAGAATGAACTATCAAATCTTTAGGTATTTGAAAAAAAAAATGTGTCTTTATCATCTGAACTATTTTCACCAATTTTTCCATCACCTATTTGTAAAATCCAATTTGCGAAATCACTGATTTTTTTCTTTTCATCAATGCTTATTCCATTTTTTGATAATCTCATGTTTTCTGTTAAATAAAAAATTTTAAAATGTGACCACAAATAAGAACTATTTAAAGAAGCATTTATTATATCTTCTTTGCTTCCTCCAGGTATAACAGGTAATATTTGGCGAAAGTCACCACCTAATAAAAGAGTTTTACCACCAAAAAGAATATTATTTTGTAATCCATTTAAGTGGGACATAATGTCAGAAAGAGATTTATCTAATGCCTCAAAACAATGTTGTGATTCATAGGTGCTTCATCCCATATAATTAGATCTGTTTTTTCGATTAATGTAGCAAGGTGAGTTTTCTTTTTTATTGCACAAATTGAAGAATCAGTAAGGACCAAGGGTATTTTAAATCTGGAATGCGATGTTCTACCAGCAGGTAATAACAACGAAGCTATTCCTGATGATGCCACAGCTAAAACAATTTTTCTCTCGGATCTAAACTTACTTATAATAGCATCCCATAAGAAAGTTTTCCCAGTGCCTCCATGACCATAAACAAAAAATAGTCCACCTTTTTTCTTCTCTACAGCATCTATAACAGAATTATAAATAAGTTTTTGACCTTGATTAAGTTGTGATTTTAAAAGTGTGTTTTTTTGACAATTCTTCACAATCGTAATTTAATTCTTCTCTGAAAAGTTTATTTTTAATTTCTAACATTTTTTTTGAATCAGGCATTGGTAAATGATATTTGGCAAAAAGAACTTGATGCATTGTTAAAAAGTAATTCTAACTCAAACAATACAGAATTTTTTAATTCATCCTGTGGTATGATCATATCAGGAATTGTAAAAGTTTTTCGCAAGTTGTACAAAATGTCATCATACATGTTTTGCCAATGAGTATAAAAAAGAATTTGAGGATTTCCCACATCACAGAACAAAATTATTGTAACAAATAATTGTCTTAATTGAGGAGAAGATGCAACATTTACAGCACTTGATAAAGCATCAATCCATTCTTTATCATCTCCTAATAATCCCAATGATTGACAGGCAGCATGATATGAAGGATGTATAATACCATTAACAGTTCTTATATCATCAAAACTTAATGCACCTTTTTTCAAATTCAAAAGCATTCGCAAATAATATAATTCACCAGATGCAGGATGCATATATGCTATTCTACCTATTGAACCTTTTTGTTTTCTTGGTTTCCATACTTTTTTCCTCGTATCATATAAAATTTTTGAAGGAATTTGTGCATAAGTGAGTGAACGTGCTTCGTTATAAATTTTGTTAGTTTCAAACCAACTTGTTAACATTGTATGGTCTGAAGCATTTTGTTTAAGAATTGAATGGATTGATTGATCCCCACTGAAAACAATATTTTGTTCTAACGGTAAATGCACTGGCAATCGTTCCACAGGAGGTTCCCTATGATGTATAGAATATTGGAACAATCTCCAAACAGCTTCGTAAGGTGATATGTATCGACAGTTTAGATACGTTAATATTTCATCATTTGAATCCTGTTGAATGACTAATCGTGCTCTATCTGAACCTTTATTTACATATTTGAACAAATATTTTATAAGCATTGATTGACAGCATGATTCAACGTTTATGTGTGCATTATATCTTAAAAGTAATTCAGCGTTATAAGGAACAACAAAACTGTTATCAATTTTGATTCCATTTTTTATGACATATTTTGTATTATCATCACGACGCCTATAAACAGGAAAACCATTGTCTTCAAAAATTGTCTCATTTTTATATGGCTTAGGAAAGTTTTTGGAACACTTATTTTCCCACATGCAAGGAGAATTTTGATTAATATGTCCACATGGACCATGAATCATAAATTGGTTAACAATTTTGTAAAGCTGGGGATTGACAAATTTGTCTGGCAACTCAGCAGAAATAATTGAATCTATATCTGATGCCATATAACATTTGAAATTTGATTTCAACCATATTAACATATGAGAATGAGGCAAACCTCTTTTTTGAAATTCAATTGTACAAACATCTGTTTCAAAAAATAATTGAAACAAACAAAAACCCAAAAAAAAAAAAAAAAAAAAAAAAAAGTTAGTCTAATGAAGCAAAAAAAGGGAAAAAAATTAGTTTTTAGAAACTTACTTGCCTCAACCTGTCCAAAGGGCTTTCCAGATTTAATGAAATCGAGCATATCATCAAGTTTCATTTTAAATATTCTGGAAATTATATCAGGCCTGTCTTCAGGTTTGTATCCCGATTTTTTTTCAAATTCTCTTATGATTTCTGGCCACTTTACATTGCATGTAAACGTTATGAACAAATCAGGATGACCATATTCTCTACAAATAGCCATAGCATCTTGATAATTATTAATCATATATCTAGGACTTCCTGTGTATGAAGCAGGCAACACAATTTTTTGGCCTAAATTGTTTGCATCATTGTCTCCTCTTGACATTGCATCGTAAATTCCTTTGTAAATTTCACTTCTTAAATTTTTCTGATTTTGTCTAATATAATCCAGCCTATCTTCTTCAAGTGTTGCATAGGAATCTACCAAATATTGTTGAAAAAGTCTACCACCTTTTAACAATGTAGTTAAGTATGGATCTCTTTCTTGAATCTGGTAAGCTATATAAGCTCTCATTGGTATTCTTTGTCTCTTTGTTTTTTGACCGCTATAATTTTCATTCCATTTTAAATCTGGTCTATACCCATCTTCACCATATGGAAAAAGAATAGGATACTGAAGAGCCATAAATTTTGGATTCAATTTTGTAACACGTTTTAATCCTTCACTTTTACAATCTACAATAATATCTCTATTAGAGTCAGATAAACCTATATCACCAACTATTAAACCACCTATTTCATCACTTGTTGGTTGATCATATTGCTTGCTATCATTTGGTTGTCTCCCTAACAACGTAAGTTTTAAATTGGTCAGACCATCAGTTTCATATTTGTCTCTTGCTGTTCGAAAAAGTTTGACCAACTCATTTGATTCATCAAACATTTTAATCAAGTTTTCCACAATTTTTGAATCAAGTTTTTTATTTGTTCCATCACAATCAAAAGCTCTAAGACGATTCTGTATTTCATTATATGTATCATAAACATATAACTGAGCAAATTTTGGAGTCTCATTATCATCAGGTAAAAGAGAACCCATCAAATGACAAACTTGACCACTAATCTTAAAAATGTATGGACTTGATCCGTCATTAATTGAGTGATCAACTTTTGCTCCCATTGAAGTAAATGAAAACATAGAGTTGTAAGCTCTAATATTTTCTCAAAATGAAACTCTTTTGACTTCCATTTGGATTAAGCAAGGAATCTAAAAAAGATGGTGTTGGGTTTGGACTTGAAAATTTAATTTTTCCTTGTTGACAACAAAGAGTGAAAATGGGTTGATTTTTTTTCCAGCTTTGTTTAAGAGACTCTTTTAACCAAAAATATGCACCACAATACACGCATTTATAACTTTTATCACCCAAATCCATATAATCTTTCACAACCCCTACAAAAAAAAAACATATATAAAAAATGTAATCGCTACATGGAAGTAACTTAATCCTAAAACCAAGCCTAAAGAAAACAATTATTGGAAAAATTTCAAAACATACCGTTTCTATTTTTTTGGAAAAAGGCCTGACCCTTCTTCATGAGACAACAATTGTCAGCATCTACGATTTTTTGAACTCTGTTTTCAACATTGTTGAACAAACTCACAACGTTTTTCCCTTTTTTATCAAATGTGCACATGGTTTTTTCAAACGGGATGATATCCAGCATTTCATCATTGCTAACAGACTCAATCACACAGTGGTTAGTAGAAGATCTACTGGAGGAACATTGATAATCAACTGATGAATATTCGCGAATAAATGTGTCAGTCGCAGACATAATAACATCTTCAGAATTATGCATATAACTTGCTCTACACATTCTTTTTCGCTGGTGGCCATCGTCAACCAATGTATTAGATTCACTATCAGTAACGCTTTTGTTTCGTTTTATAGCATCATTTGTTTGATCATTTGCACATTTTTTAGACATGATGGAAACAAACTGTTACAACTTTTTCAAAAACAAACAACTGCACAACAGATTAAAAAAAAAAAAGAATGAAAAAAATCAATAAAAATATAAGATATATATAAAACCAGTAAAGATTACACAAAAACTAATGACATGTCTTAATCAAAAGTTTCATTTCAATTTAACAAAATGCAAAAGAAAACTGCATTGTTAAAGTTTTAATAAATAATTTCAGAACTTTACATAAGTTACCTTGAGGACAAAGCGTCTTGGAAGTTGAGAACAAATAGCTGTAAATCCAAAATACTCAAGATTTTTCAAATTCTGTTAAAAAAAAAAACACATCATCAGAAAACTCATCAAAACAAATAAACACTTATTTCTTCACAGGAACTATCTATTGTACTATATGATAGTGCACAGTTGAGTGTTTAAGTTTATTTTTTTGGTGTCTATTTAATATCTCCAAATGAACGGTAGTAGTTTCTAGGAAAACAAAAGTTGAGTTAATTATTAAAACAAAGAATACCATAGTTCACCAATGTGACAGATGCAGTGTGTGTGCAACATTAGGGATGAGTGCGGATGTACTTACACTACCAAAAAATCTAAGCAGAATTGATTGCTAACTTTAACAATTACAATCAGATACAATTTTTCAAAAATAAATGCAAGGTGATGGGTACTGTTTGTCAATGAAACGATTTGAAGTCATATCTTTACAGGTAGGAGATAGCAAACATTTGCATTGCATATCTTAGTAGAATGAGTGGATATGAAGGAGAATTAGATTTATTCAATTTCGATACAAAGAGAACTAATTAATGCAGGAACAACATTTGCGCACATTGAGAATGAAATTAACTAATTAACCCCTACTGTAAATTTCACACCTCTACTAAAAACAGATTTTCTAACCAACATCCCAAAAAAAGAGGCAAAAGGAAAGGAAAAAAACCTTTGTATGGTATACAACGACGTTATCTGTGTAACCGAACTCAAGCCAGCAACCTTCTTGTATACTTGGAAATTTGTTACAGATTTTATGGCTGTAGAAGAAAATATATCTTTCAGCATTAATATCATTAAGACTTAATTATAATACCATAGTTTACCAATGTGACAGAGACACACTGTGTGTGGAAGATTAAGGATGAGTATGGAAGTAATAACACTATCAAGAAATTTAAGCAGAATTGATTACTGACTTTAACAATTAAAATCAGATACAACTTTTCAAAAATAAACCAAGGCCATGGGTACACTTTGTCAATGAAACAATCTTAAGTCATATGTTTACAGCTAGGAGATTGCAGATATTTGCATTGCATATCTTAACAGACTGAGTGGATATGAAAGAGAATTAATTAGTGCTCCTTAGACATCAATTTGATTAAGATGTGTGCCTACCTTCTTAGTTTTTGGCATTATAGATGTGGGTGGTATAAATTTTGACTTAAAAAATTGAACTCGAAATGAAAACCTAGGTGAAAAAGCATGGAAAGAACTCTTGTGTACAAATGACTTGTACGAATGAATTTTCTGGAGATTTGATCCTAGCTATTTGATAAGTGTCAGGTTTTATAACTCAAACCATTTCCAAAAACTATTTGGTTATAGGATGAATAATTAGGCATCAAAAAGTGAGTTCATGCATATGAAATTGAGAAGGTAGGCACACATCTTCATCAAATCGAAAAATGATGTCTAAGGATTACATATAGCATATTTCAGCTAATGATACAACAGTCACTGAATTCTGTGTTGCAAATTTGGCTATTCAAAAGCCTCTGAATTTATAGACTAAATCAGCATCGCATTATTAAATCACATTATTAAATTGGAATACAAACATTGAAAAATACATGAACTCATGCGCAACTTTGATTAATCCAACATTAATATCGGATCTATCTTGACAGAGTACCTGCCTGGGTTCAAAAATAGTCACATCTTACTTTCTAACTCATTCTTATACTTGACTTTGTTTTCCTTCTACCTCAGAACAAATTGTGCATTAGTTAAAGACCACAAAATCAAAATATTCTAAAACGAAGATAGGCTACCCTTATGAAGTGGAACCTAGTCCGAGAAAAATCTGGAAAGTATTGAGAATTACCCCAAAATAAAATTAAGTGAAGATCCCAAATGCATATATGACTCCAATCGTAAAAGCTGAATATTTGTGTACAATTTCTAACTTATCTCAGTTCATGTCCTAATGCTTTTCCACACTCGTTACACCCCCTGCTTCACCAAATGATGCAACCAGGCCTCTATATTAATTAACCTACTTATTGTTTATTAAAATATTTATAATTGGGGGCTAATTTTACTAACACTATTCTTTATATTATTGTCGAGTGCGTCTCAGACTACACAGTTGGCTTTGGGATTCGCAAACATTTGGTCACCATCCAAAACCCAAAAAATAGACAACACAGAAAAGGGAGAAAGAGAGCTTCAGAAACCAAAACCCACCGCAACTGCCCATGTTCAGCTGCTTTACTCTCACTCCTCATTTCATTTTCTCAGGTATGTTTATTCTTCTTTTCTGCAGAAAGTTTTGAGCCTTTTATTTGCTTTTGTGGGTTGAGTTTTGAGTTGTTAGTCGAATTGCCTTTTGTTTTGGGACTTGGCTTTTTGGGTTTAGCAATTTGGAGCTGAAATCAGCTCAAGTTTTCTGCTTTTGGGCAATCAGATGGTAGGAAGTTCAGTGAAAAGTGTGGATGCTTTTTTTTTTGTTCATAGAAAAAATGAACGGAGGAGGTAAATGCATGCTCTTTCACTTATCTCTTGGATTTTGATTTATTTTCAGAGGCATTATTTGAATGTGTTAGGCAGCCAGAAAATCAAACAAAAAATCTTAACTTTCCTAGAAAATTTTACTTCCTTCTTTGATTGATTACCTGCTTTCACTCACTTCAATCCTCTAAGAACCCATAATTTTTTCAATCCTTGGATCCCGAGAAAAATCACCAGAATATAAATTTCTTTGGTAAAGAATAGGAAAGCAAAAAAAACCTAAAAACAACAAAATAAAAACTTCATAAACAAAATTGTTGAATATAAAAAAATAATTGGCAAAAGCAAGGAAATAAATTAGGAAAAATGGTTTTGGTTCCGAAGCTCACCAATTTGATCCTCTCAGCAACGACCAATTTGAATCAGCAACGTGGAAACACCAAATTTTTGATAATTTAATCTCCAGGTCAGCGACCCAAGGAGCAGAACCAAGCCTCAGAAAATTGATTTCAGCCGGTTTCTACCGTTGGACACACACGGACAAAGCCAGAATCAGAGAGGCAACACAAATCGAGAGATAGCAGTGGAATGAAAAACAAAAATCCACAGGATAAACTCGAAACAGAGATTTGATCAACGATGCTTTCAAAGGTTTGACAGGCACAGAGCGGGTCGTAATCGGCGACGTCACAAATTGAGATCGACAAAGGATAAGGTCGAGATGAACAGAACAAAGATCTAGAAATGTGAAAAGGCAAGGGAAAGCAAGAAAATAAAGGAAAACACTCGGTCCAAATAGAGCATGCATCGACGACAGACGCGTGGAAGTAATGGGTAAAAACATCTTTTAACTATGGGAAGCAGCAGCAGCAAAACGGCTAAACAAACAAAAAAACCAGGGGCATTTCCGCCCTGACACTATTGCTGAACAGTGCGGGTTAACTGGCTTTTAGTATATATAATTTCAATTATAAAGTACTATAACATATTGAAAATATTGTAATGCATAAAATGAGAGTTTATTCAAGTAAACAAGTCTCATAATTTATTGAAACATAAAATACAAACTAAAAGTTATTTATTTAATGTTTAAGAGAGAGTTGCAACCTTAAACCATTTTCTTAAAATAAAATATAAAAAAACCCAAAAAACCACCTAGCTCCCCTAGACCCACTTAGTCGTCTTATGTCCAAAGGTGGCTAGGCGTCATTTCTTCTTTCTTTTAAACATCTAGGGATTAGATCCTCGTGTCCATCTCTTCTCTCCTAAACCCTAATTCTGCAAGCCTCCTAGCCGTTAGCCCTTGGTTTCGGCTTAGGGTTAGCAACTTGCCTGCATTCCACCCTTTCGTGTCTCCTAGTCCTCCTCCCTTTTTGCATCCTTCCTCTCCAACCATCTTCCCTCTTCCCCTTTTTTCCTCTTGACCCTTCCCCCTTTCTGCATCCTAGCCCTTCTTCCTCTCCCACTGTCTCCCCTCTTCTCCATTGCTCAGCTTCTTTGCTTCCCTTTTTTTCCCCTCTGACTATTCCTTCCCGCTTCCCTGCACTTTTTTGCCTTCTACTCACCCCCTTTTTAGGTCTTTCATTTCTAGTTTCCTTGAGCTTGAGCTTTGTTTCAACCTCCTTGAGTTTGTCTCAAATCTGGGCTTTCATGTCCCTTTTTACCTCTGATGTTTCTCCATATCGTCAATCTTCCACCGCTGACCTCTGCTTCTCAGTCCATCGTGTGTCTCTCTTCGGCGGTGGGTAGCTCGCTCACCCCCATTTTCCATTCATTTGGTTTTTTCATGGGTTTTTCCTCTTGGTGGTGGTGTCGAATTGGCGACGTTGGCTCAACTGGTGTGGTGGAGTCTACATCCCTCCAAATCTAGGAATTTTGTTGTGAGCTTGCTATTTTTGAGCTTTTCGTTTGTATTTACTTTTAATTATGCTTGTGTTTAGATTGCCTCTGGCTTTATATTTCTTGTATTAGTTTTTTAATCAATGAAAATTATCTGTTTGAAAAGAAGAGCAAAGCATCTACAGATTACAGTTGCCAGGCCTTTTAAAACATTGTTTATGACTATCCCATTTATTCACTATTTTTCAATTAAAAACATACATTGTAAGGTTAATATTAGGGATATTTGGCTTAAAAATATGTTCAAATAAGTTTTCATGTTATAAACTTCTTATTTAAGTGTGATTGTGTAAATCCTAGATTAGATTTGATTCTAGTTACTCTCTTATTACTATAAATAAAGGCACTGTATAGGGGGAATAACACATCCACTACACAACCCTACAAGCACATCTCTCTCTTTATTTTCTTTGTGCCACCGGTCCCCTCTCCCTGTCAGTTAAATATAAGCTACAACACATTATCAGCACGTTTTTACCTCTACACTTAGGAATCTGCCGTAAAAATTATTTGTCTTCAATCAGGGGAGTATTACATTTCAATTATTTTAATTGATTAAATTTTGATTTTATTGATTCATATACTTTTATTGATTCAATTTAATTTTTTTTTTGTGTTGAACGTGATACAAGTTTTGGAGATGGAAAACCGAAATTGAAGAATTTTTTTTTTGCATCAAACCAATTCATCAATATCATCATGCAATCAGGTTCTTCCAAAACAACGGTTTCTATCTTGATATTTTTGCAGTCTTAATAACATGAACATTCACCATAATGCATGATCCAATTTTACGTTTTTTGAATTTTAGATTCTACATAAATTGTGTATGCATTATATTCATAATGATTGAATTATGTGAATTTGATATTACCATGAATTGCATCAAATATATGTCCATGCATTAAATTATTTATATGAATATGCATTGAATTAATCTGGAAATTGAAAAAATTATTACGGTTTTGTTCCAAACCCCTTCACCGTGAAAGTAGCGGCTAGCGAGCCGCCAAGCTGTCGAGCCACTAGTAGCCTGTGAGGCTAAGCTGAGCCGCGAGACCACAAAGTTGGAGCCATGGGCTCCTGGTCTGAAATCTAGAAGAAAAAAAAAGCCGCATCTTCCATGGCATCTTCTCCCTCACATGTGGGCCTACAGCCTAATCTTGACTTTGGGTCATCGTCCCGATGACCTGAAGATCGTCCCTTGACGAATTTTGACCGAGATTCGTTTTGAATCTCATCGATTTCTTTGAATTCCGGTTCAATTTTTTTAGGGTTTCTAAAACACTGAGAGTTTTCACTATCCGTTCACCCTTATGGGTCACCGACGAACTCACGGTGTTTTTACCGTGATCTTTGTGCCGTGACACAACCGTCTGAAATAATGGCGCCGATCATCTTATTCGACGAAGTTTACCCAGCTCGTGCTAGGGTGTCTGGTTCAAAACCCAAGCTTACTTAGGCTTGGCCTGTACTTGGTGAACATCAGCCCTTTTGGGCTTTAGATCTCTTCTTGGCCCAACACCGGCCCGTTTTGGCCACGGTGTTCCCATGTCTCACACCACAGAAGAACACAGCTCGCGAGGCTGCTATGGTTTCCATGCACCACGTTGCACCAGATCCCAGCCTATGCGCTGGTGTATCCGTGTCCGTTAAGCACCAGATTAGAGCCCGTTTGGGCCTCTGTCTTTGGGCTCGCACTTGCAGCCTATTCTTGTGATGCAAGGCTCGTGCCTAGCTCAGCCTAGTTCTGGAG
>JAOTRO020086621.1:0-14140 GCA_028566515.2 Pyracantha coccinea | reverse complement strand
TGAGTCACTTCAGGAATCAGCGAGAAGGGGCAATGGGAAAGGGAAAATAAAGACATTTACCTGTTGCTGACTTTTTTTCCAAATTTAGCCTCCATAACATTTTCTCCCTCAAGATATTTCTTTAGGGGTATTTTTTTTTTAATATATATTCTTTAATTTATTTTAGCTTCAGAGAAGTCCAAGCATTTTTCTTCCCTTTTTCTGATCAGTGATCATGGAAACATTGCGAAGTACACGCAGGAACCGGATCAGCAGCGTAGAACATCTAAACTTTTCCCTTTTTTTCTCCTCCCTCCCGTAGAGCTTGGGAAGGCGGAATTTATGTGATAGGTAGGTAGGTTTCTTTGCTCTTAGTTTTCCTGGGAACTTAGCTTTTGCTTGAGTGTTTGCAGCATGTAGTGTGACTCAAAGTTTTTTGTCTTCTGATTGATTCTGTTGGTTCTGAATCACTGTTGTATAAACTTGTACATAACGCTATAGACTTCTGCAATTTGCAATAATATGATCAGAGTGTTTGCTATTTGTGCAATTTTGATGCACATTAGGTCTTGCTTAATATTTTTCTCATGTTATGCACCGAAGCAAGGAAGCAGCTGATTTGTTGGCATAAATTGACAGCTCCATTTTAAGCTTTTTACCATTTGGCAAAAGTTATTGTGCGGTACTGAAATACGGTCACGTAATGGATAATGGTCTTTTCTCAAACTTAGGTCGTTTCCAGCCCATTGCTAATGTGCGACGATGTGGATTGTTGTCTGGTGACCAAAAATTGAGGAACCTGGCAAGAAGTCAGCTTCCGTCCCATTGGGGATGGTTTTGGGATGAAACTTGAACGTCCTTCGTAGTATCAAAGCCAGGTTCGCCGTTGCATGAATACCAATGGCCAAACGTGATGTAGTTCATGGCTGGTTCTGAGATTTTTGAGGCCTAGAGCAATGTTAAAATATGCCCAACTCCGTATAAGGAAGATAATTTTTTTTCATAAGTAAGATTTCGATAAATTGCACTTAAAAAAGCACTTCAAACTCAATAATTTAGAAAGATGGAAAAACCAATTTATTTTGTACTGAGCGAAGGGAACCAAAAAGTCTCGGCTTACAAGTATAGATGATGAGGTTTGTTTTCCCTCTATCTGAACTTTTAAATTATTTTTATATAAATCGTGTGGTGTTTTTTTCTTATTTACTAACTTGTCAATATGAGACTAAAAAAAATAATCATATTTTCGAGTTTTTAATTGATATGTATAAGCAATAAATGAGCAGAAAATTAAACTTGTTATCGGTAAAGACATACGTACATTAATTCATTGAAGATTAGACTTGAATTAGAATGAATGTCTTGAAACTACAGCTCATATAGCTAATAGACTTGAATTAGAATGAATGTCTTAAAACTACAGCTCACATAGCTAATAATCATAATTAAACACGAAGTTAAAAGAAATTAACCATACAAAAATTTGTACAAAAATTGAAAAGATAAAAAAAAACACACACATGCCATCTCGAACCCAAAACCTCCTTATTAATAGTAAACAACAGAAAGCAATACTTCTCGTTAAACTTCTTGATGATTTAACCAAATTGTATAAATTACGCTTATGGAAACATATATGAATATATCATCCTAATAATTTTTGTGCCCGGGCGATCATCCAGCTTGCCCTGGATCAGGGCCGACCTTGTGTACGTCACATTGATGGGATGTCCACGTGTTTCACTTGAGTGCCGCCACCCCTGAGAGGGTAAAATTGCTGAATTTAGTAAGCAAAAATCTAAATACATGCTTAGCTTCATCACCAATTATTAACAGCAAATGACTTGAAGTTAAAGTGATTGACAACTGTTAATCTTATATCCGAAGTTTTGTGTTCGATTCCCTAAACGTCAAATCTCCGTTTGCATTATGAAAAAGTATATTATTATTGGCTTAATCAAAGAACAAACTATGATTACAGTTTGCGGTTTGTGTCTGATTAAGAGAATGAATATGTACGAAGTGTTTGGTTTAGGAAATCTGCGAGTCGAAAAGTTTGAGACAAACATATCTAAATTGTGCATTATGCTTTGCTTTTTCTCACGGAAAAAGATAAAAGAAAAATGCGGGCAGGTTTGCGACTTCTGCCCGCCCTGCCCGGACTATGATTATGCTCGTCATTGATTCATGAACAAGGATTAACTCCCTGATGGGCAGCTTAAAATGACGATTTGGCCCACTTATGCTGCAACTAATCAAAATTAACTTGGTTTGTGTATAAAACATATATTATATATATGAAAACATGTAAATAGTATTACATAAATATATTAGTTTTATTATAGTTAACGATCTCTCAAATAATTTTATAATAATGTTATTTGAATGATACCTAATGGTGTTTACTCCATATTTTTTACCCGTTGATTAACGTCAGTTTCACGATAAACTTCATACGATATATCTAAAGAATTTAACAAACTATTGTAAATCAAAATCAGTATCGCGTGCCCTTGTTGCTATTGGTGGAATGGTGCTACCTCTCTTCTAAAAATGAGAAAGTTTTTAGTGTGCTGGGAACATGTCATATAAACGGTTGGATACAAAAAAAAAAATTAACTACTTATATTATGACATTTGTGGTACCCGATCGTTTCCCGACACTAAAAGTTTTCTCTAGAAAGGAGGTATGATCAGATTCTTGTATAATTATATAAAATTTGATCAGAACCTCGATTAAGAAAGTCATTATCAACAATAATGGACCAGTTTATTTAAAAAATAAAACCTAGTCTTCTTTCTTCACGTGTCTTCTTCATAAATCATATATCCAGATGCAGGGGGGAGACAAAGCCTATGGTTATACAGTGAATGAAGTTGATTTTCTATATATCGAAAAGCAGAACGCAATGCTTAGCGTAACTTTTAAGAGGATGCAAGTGAGCTCTACAAATTAATTAGCATTTAATATTTCCAGTTCCTTGCTGTGTTTATGTGGGAGAATATATTCAAAGCCCTACGGGTTGAAGTTAAGCTACTTAGAAATGAATCACAAAATGTTAACCGGAAGGAATAAAAACTTTTCCATATAAGCATTACCAAGTCATATAAAATGAATTGTTGTATTATATATCATATATAGAAAATCATGCATGCAAAACTATACTTGAAATTCGATTTAGATCTCAAAAAAGGATGCCCACAAAACCCTAAGGGTAACAAATTAATGCTAGCTTATGACTTAAGATCGTTTGATAATTATTTTGTTTTTATTTTTTGTGCTTGAGATGTGAGAAAAGTAGATGAGAGAAATTAGAGGTAAAGAAGGGCAATGTGAAGAGAGGGAGAAACAAAGAAAAATAAATGCATGAAAACAAAATTTTAAAAATGAAAATTACTTTAAATAGTTTTTTATTTTCAATTTTCAGTTTTCATTTTGTTTGTTACCCCTTACACTTTGTTTGGAGGAAAGTTAGGATTATAACACTACGTATGAATGAAAGAAATAAATTTGGAATTTGGATGAAAGTCAAAATTTGTACATTGACATGCACCAATTCACTTGTTTGAATTCATAAACATAGAAATTTAGAATTTCTGCGTGAAAAAAAAACTTGGAATTTGGGACCTCCAATTCCCAAGTTTAAATTCCATGTAAATAGGTGTCATTTCCCAATTTCTATGATTGAGAGCTTAAAAATAACAAATTCCGTATTCAATTCCATTGTTCTTTTAGGCTAACCAAACAAGAAAATTCACAAATTCTAGAAAATAAAATCCCGTCAATTCAATTTCCGTCATTTTAAAATTCCTTAGTAATCTTAAATGTCTTCATCCAAACATAGTGTAAAGGAATTTTAGAAGGAAGGAAATTGAAATGATGGAATTTTATTTTCTAGAATTTGTGACACCTATCTACATGGAATTTAAACTTGGAAATTGGAGGTCCCAAATTCCAAGTTTTTTTTTTCCACAAGAAAATTCTAAATTTCTATATTTATGAATCCAAACAAGAAAATTGGTGCATGTCAATTTATAAAGTATAACTTTTGTCAAAATTCTAAATTTATTATCCTCATTCAAACATAGTATTACATTATTTCACATCTCTCATGCTATTTTTCATTCACTCTTCTTCATCCCTCATTCGGCCTCAGCTTACAAAACAAGCTATTATTTTGGTAATGTGTAGGTTCCCAAACCTATAAATTTGATCCACATCTTTACTAAGCAAGCTATTATTTTGCAATGTTATTTTATTATATACTTCCATTGAACAAAAAACAATGCTGAAAGCCTGAAAGAGAGCGATACTAGTCTCCACAAGATTATGGAGGAATTTCTGCACAATAACATCATGGGTGATTCACGAGACTTTCCGCTTGTGATTAAAATCGTTCATGTTATAAAACAGTTTGTAAAAATTATCTCTGCAAAAAAATTAATTAAAACTAAAGTTGTTTAGTCAATCAACTGCAACAAATAGATAGAAGGTTTCTAATGCTTCTACCAATTCCGACCGTGTGTTTTTATACAAATTGATGACTAAATAGAAAGTTTCGTGAATGAATAAGAACAAACTGCTCTTCTGTGGAAACTAGAAATTCCTCCAAAATTTTATGGAGATAAGCATCTCTCCTACAGTTCAGAACATGCATTGCAACTGCTACTGTAGTGCTAACAAAATTAAGAAACAAAATCCAACAATATTTGATGGTACTATAGTAGCAGTTACAATGCATGTTCTGAACTGAAGGGCGGGACATTTTCAATTTATTATTCGACCCTAGTTTATTATCACATGGACGTGAAAGATATAGAAGAACATTTCAATAAATTTCTGAATTTAGGATTAACAATGGGAAACAAAGAAGAATGAAAAAATTAATGTGCATATATATATATATATAGATGTTTTACGTAAGTACATACATACGTAGACCCACGTTTTCTTCACTTATATATTTTAGGTCAAGTTCTAGGAAAACCCTACTGGTTGTTTGTAATGCACTATTTTTGGATATAGAAAGATATATACTTGAAAATGTGCACAAATATACGAGAGGTCAATCAAACATATATATTCTTATTATGTTTATCTAAAGTGAGCTGATGCTAAGAACTATTTTTTTCTTATGTACTATATTTATTGATGTAGAAAATCGTACAAGAAAATAGCATATATGGCATCATTAAAATATTGTAAGGACTTTCCTTCCGGACGACTTCTTAATATATAAAGGAAGTGTTGTACACTGGATACAATAGGCATCTTAAAGAAGTAAGAACAATTTAATACCTTCAAATGCACATTTTACATTTGGTTCAAGACTCAAGAACGGAAAGGCTAGAGGAAGATGAGATAAAGAGATGAGGAACGAGAGAGTTAATAGGAAGAAGGGAAAGAATACGTAAGGCTATAGTTATTTTCACATTCACATTTTCAGGGTAAAGAGTGGAATGCAGAGATCACTTTTCATATACATTTTTGAAAATTCACAGTGAGGGTTGTGGAAAAAATCATAACCCACGGGGCCGGATTCCATACATAGGCCACTGTTTCAAGTGTTTAAAAGGCGAGATGGGGCCAAATTCATGTGTCAGAAATTATAGTTTTGAATTTAGGAGAAGAAAAATAAATAATGGGATTAAAATTAATTTGACCAAGGTTATTATGGTCATTTCACCACATGAACTGCCATTCAATTCAACGTACAAGAGGGGTCAAGAACCAAAATCATGTTATTCCTTTAATTTTACCCCCTACAAACTTTTTCCTGTCTCCAGTTCAATCTACTGTCCAATCCCTTTCCATTTTCACAAAAATAAAAAATAAAAAATAAAACCGTAAAAACACAACTCCTCTTTCTCTCACATAAGAAGAATAGAACTTTAACAAAAAATTCCCAGTACTGTTTATTTTAACGAAAATTATATTTTGTACACTAAAAAATCAATCTTGATACTATTCATTTTACCTTTTATTTTGTCCTTATCGTTAAAACTTAAAGTTTTCAAACCCTTTTTGTTAGTAAGATTGAGAGAAGAATAATTGTAGAGTTGAGTTTGCTCCACCATTTTTAGGAAAAAGCCAGTCCCTTAACATTTTATGAAAACCAAAGCTGAAAGCTGCACCAATTATCCATCCATCACCTTCCAATCTTTTCTCTATAGTAATAATATTGCTCTATCAAACCAAACATAAACACCACAAGAAGGGATAGATAGAAAGAGTAGTCAAGAGTAACAGTAGTCATCTCAGTTGCTTGCTTGTACTCTTCCATCAATCTCATCACTTCCCTCTTCACAACAAAAATCTTCTTTTGCTTCACCAATTCCAGCTCCCTCCCCCTCTCCATCTCTCTCTTCCTCCCTCCCTCCATCTCTTTTCAGAAAATGGGAATTCTGTAATATCAATCAATTACCAGACCTTTTGTCTTCTTTTATTTCCCCTTCTTCATCAGTGTGTGGTTTCTCACTAAGGTTTCATAGTAAGAAAACAATATAAAACTTAAACTCTCTCTCTCCCTCTCCCCCTAGAAGAAACCCTAGAAATCAAGACTACTTAAAACAAAAGCAGAAGAACCCTAATTCCATGGATTCAATCCAAGATATGGATGGAAGTTCTGGCTCTCACCACCATGAGATCACCATAGCATCAAGCCATAACCTAATTATCAACACATCCACACTGATGAACAGCACTGCTGCTAGTACTCCTACTACTACTCTCGCAGCGGCTTCTGGAAGCGCATCTTCTCCTTCCTCATCATCTCCTGGTTCCAGCAGCCGCTATGAGAACCAAAAGCGGCGTGACTGGAACACCTTCGGACAATACCTCAAGAACCATCGCCCTCCCCTCTCTCTCTCTCGGTGCAGCGGGGCCCACGTTCTCGAATTCCTCCGGTACCTTGACCAGTTCGGCAAGACCAAAGTCCACACCCCAATCTGCCCCTTTTACGGCCATCCAAACCCGCCAGCTCCCTGCCCCTGCCCGCTTCGCCAGGCATGGGGCAGCCTCGACGCCCTCATCGGCCGCCTCCGTGCCGCCTTCGAAGAAAACGGAGGAAAGCCTGAAGCCAACCCCTTCGGTGCTCGAGCCGTGAGGCTCTACCTTCGTGAGGTTCGTGATTTGCAGTCCAAAGCAAGAGGCATCAGCTATGAGAAGAAGAAGCGGAAGAGACCGCCGCTGCCTCAACAGTTGCCTCCACCCCCTCTGCCGCCGCCAGGTCATCATCTCCATCATCCCAGTCAACAATAAGGCAAAGCTAGCTGTTATTATCATCATCAACGGAAGTTATGAGGGCCGGTATTATCTTATTTATTTTCTTGATGCTTTTAAAATTTATGCGGTATTTAATTTTGGATGTCGTCAAATTAGGGTTTTAGTTAATTTATCATGTGGTTGTTGGTAGCCACTGCTATGCTGACTAAAAAACCGGTGTTTTCATGAATTAATTCTGGCCTATCTATTTATCGCTTTGATTTGACTAATTAGATCTATCGTCTGTGGGAAATTGTTCTGAATCTTCTGATTGAGTCAGTTTTTATGCAAAAACAACTGCTGTGCTTTTTTTCCATGTATTTTTTTTTCTTTTTTTCACTTGCTCTTTCTCTGAGGTAAGCCTAGCTACAAGTAGAAATTTCTCGAAAGATGTGGCTGGTAACTCCAAGTTAACTCAGTTTAATTTACTTTTTTTTTTTTTTTTTTTTTTTGCAGCCGGTTTAATCCGTTTCTTGCAAAGATCTTTCTCTTTTTTTTTGGGTTAAGACACAGCTTATTGAAAGGACTTCACACGAGGATCATATAAAAATGTCAGATATATACATATATACTTCCTTTAATGCTTGTGTATTGTAGATTGGTGCATATGGTCAGACAAGTCTCTCTTTATCTCTGACTTCCCTTGCTGCCTCTTCTCTATGCTCCCTCCTACCTTTTCCTACTTTACTGTTTAGGAATATTGATATATATATATACACACACATATATATGCTTTCTTTTTGTGGAAAAATTAAAGAGAAAACAAAACTGTTTCGACATCACTAGCTCACAACATATGTTAATTTACAATTATATATAGTTTGAGTTTCAATTAAGCATAGTGATGTTTTTCAAGAAAATCTGCAATTAAACAAGGTACGTAATCATTCCTCCGAGTGAAATTTTCTCCAGAACTTCTGCCAATAACAATCTCCCTTCAAATTTGAACTATGCCTAAATTAACCACTCTTCGACTTAGAGCACTCTAGCTATTTACTTGTAAGATAAATGTGAGAGCTATTTACTTTGGTGTCATGCGTGTCATTTAGGGCACTGCCTTCACTATCGGTTTCAAGCACTTTTTTTTTTTAAACAAACAATATTATCTACAATATAGGAGTGGGAGAATGAGCTAATCCTCACAATGGGCTAGCAATAATGTAGTTCAAATTCGCTTTTGACGAAAATTAAACTTAAAATTTCTCACTTACCAATAAAGAAAAATACCATTAAACTGTAGTATTAATTAAGTAGGGTCCCTCTAGTGAGGAATATAAAATAATATGTTGTTGCTTGTAAAATTTCATATGCTGACTTTCCTTATTTGTCAAATCAGTCTCAGATAGTCAGATGTTGCTGAACCAAACAGGAAATATAGTGGAATACTGCAAAAGAGTCTGCAGCAAAAAAAGATGTGAATATTGTGGAATCTAGTGAGATTTATAATTTGGTGAAGCATGGTTAATTAACTGAAAAAGCATTTCATTTATTTTTGATATGGCAAATCTTCTCATCCAATACTTTTCCATATTTTGATGCTATAGTTAGTTAGGGAAACATGCCTGCTATAGTATGTTATAGTTAAAAGTGCAAATTAGCTATAAGAAATTGAGGGAAATCTTGTTTAATTTTTCAATCTGGCCGACACCTTGTCAGTGATTGGATGATGTAGTGTCAATATTACTCTAGGATTCTATTATTAATAAGTATTTAGATTAATTAAGAATTTATTTTCTATCAAACGGTAGAAACATTTATCAGATGTGAATGAAAAGTTGAAAACTATGTAAAAGATGATTCGGAGTGAGTGTAGAAGAGAAAGAAATACCCTACATTAGTCAACTTAACTAAACAAAGGTCTGCATTTTGCGATATTTAAGATGTTGTTGATCATTAATTAGGAGAAGAAATAAGCTCTAGAATTAGTTAACAAATGATACGTAATATAGGTGCTAGAAAAAACCGTCTTTTTTCCTTTCAGCGAAGTAGTGGAGCATGTAAAGCCACTTTACCTCCTAGAGGATCTATTCATTCTGCTAATGATTTCGGTTATCTATGGTGTGTTTTAGATTCCATGAAGAGACTCCATCATTAGTTAAACAAGGGAAAACTGATTAAAACTTAAAAGCATGAACTTTATGGTGTCATCATATATATAGATATTATTAATTTTGATAAGATCAACTACTTTATGGATGCACCTGGAAGTTATTTTCTAATTTACAATCATTCATTACGTCGGTTTTATTCATGTTGCGGATCTTATAAGCTTAGAATATATAGGCTTTTCAGCTAAAGTATTTTCTGAGATTGGTATAACTCTTTACTTTTATCATTGAGATTGAAAATCAATGAAAGTGGTCCATGAGTTTGTCCTTCGTCAATCATTTTAGTTCTTTCATGAAAAATCTCCGTTAAATTAAGGTTATTTTTGTCCAATCAACCCCTGCACTTGTTCCATTTAACAAAGATTTTTTTTTACGGAAGAACCAAAATGATTGACGGTTGACAAACTCATGGATCATTTCTATCGACTTTTAACATTGATGACCAAAGTGAGAGTTATGCCAATCTCAGGGATAACCATTTTAGCTAAAAAGCCAAGTATATGTATATATGTGTGTGTATTGTTAATTCATTGCAAAACGTCTTAATTTTTGGAGTTTTTAGAGTCCAGTAGTTATCTGACATAGAATCAAAGCTCTTAGTCTAATTCTGTCTTGACCTGTTACTTGACAACTTAACTTTTTGAGTAAGATTGAATCTGAATTCTCAGCTTGTTTTCATTTGATCACCTTGGTTTTGGTTGCAAAAATCCAGCCTCTATTACAAATCCCTTTTTATGTTGCGATTCATTTTCCTCGATTGCTCACACACTCTTGAATTTCTTACACAGAATTAAAAGTCGAGCAAAAAAATGGAAAATTCTTATATAAGTTTATCTGAATATATAGGATGTATTTTAGTGTCGTGTGTTCTTACTACTTACTGAAAGATCAAAGCTGAATTCAAAAAAGTATGTAGTTTGCTAAGAATTTTAGTATTTTATTTAACATGCATTCCTGTATCGTTTTCATTTTCCCTCTGAATTTCTAGTTTATGTGAAATAATTAAGCATAGAATTCTTCTTCAGCGTCAAATGAGTTATTATTTTCGTTTCAAAAGTAATTTGATATGAAAGTATTCTTGATGAACATATAAATATTGTAGAAGGTCATCCGTATTTTGCCAAACAATTCAGTGAAAAGAGAAGAGCTCCTTCTTAATTCATATAGATATGATCTCTTAATTTTATATATGCATCTTCATGTTTTTCATTTCTGTTCATTTCGTACTTCATCATATTTGAACTAGCTTGTTAATCTATATATGGCTTGTTTGTTATCTAGGACTGGATTGGATGGTATGACGATATTCAAGTTATGTTGAAAGAAGATGAAAAAAAATGTCCAACTTGTAGGTAATAAAGATGGATCACTCATTTAAGAAACTTATCCATTTCGATCATTTCAAAATGGTAGCTAGGAGTAAGAGAAATTTTTTTCATGTCTAATCCTCACAAAATGAAAAATCAGCATACTGTAAATTTTATGAGATATTAATTCCAATCCAGTCTTCATTATCGAAAGAGATTTTAGTTTGTGCTCGATGTATTTGTCATTTAAGTTAGAGAATTGATGGTTTTCTAAACTTAAACATCCATGCATGTTACCAATAAACGCAAAGGTTACATGCATAAACAATTATCTATTTTTTTTAATAAAAGTTATCTTTTACACTAATTTATACTAAGGAGGAGAGAGAAAAATTTAAACTCAGTACACAATAAGCCGAAGAAAAAGACTCTAACCATCGGTGAAATCCACCACTTACAAATAATTAACTATTTTTGTTTAACTAAAAAGGGATTGTCTCCATCATTTTTATGAGAACTTTAACGAAAAACTTCTGGTACTATTTACTTTAATGAAAAACCACATTTTTACACAAAAAGTCAATTCTAGTACTATTCACTTTCCTCTTTATTTTGTCTTTATCATTAAAACTCAAAGTTTTTAAATCATTTTCATTAGTTTTCCTTCATTTTTAATCCCATCAAATCATAAATTAAGTGCAGAAGTTTATTTGTCTTTCAACTTCAATAATTCATATATATTATTTAGCTTTTTGAAATATCTGGTGTTGGGGGAGAAGTGAAATTATGAAACTTTTCTATTAGTATTGCTAGGAGTCCTTGCCTGTATAGGCTGGCCTTTTTCAGTAATACGTACTTATCCGGTTATCCTTTTTGCCTTCTTTCGGCCGCATTAGGACTTTAAGGCGTTTAGATCTCATAACAGTAGCAGCAGAAACAAGAGACATGAAAGAACATGGAGCATTTCTGTATTGATGTTAACCAAAATACAACAGATGGCACATAGGCGATTTATAGACCACTTCACCATTCATGAACTGCTAAACCAACTCTAACAATTCCAACAACTCAATGCATCAGATGATGCCTGCTTCTAATTCAAAACACATCATCAGGTAGTGAAACGCCACTTAATAAGATCGACCTCGTATTAATCGGGATAATAGTTGGATTTGTTTGATCAGCTTGCCATGCATGGATACTACTGACAAGTTTAAATTCGTACTACAACCTTTCTTTTGAGGTCATACATGATTACAAGTGATTCGCCATTCAACTCGAGAACTTGAGCTATTAGCTAGGTTAGTATGTATGAACAGGTGATCTTATGTGATTGTGACAATAAAAACTTTAGACCGTAAAAGTATAACAAAATTATTATATTCCCTACTTAATTATATTAGACAATGTGTCCTGTAACACTTAATTATATATCTGTTTTCTCATCGGAATTCATTTCTTTTTTTTTTTTGTTTTTCAGAACTCCTTTCAAGCCTTCCATATAATTCAATCACAAAACTTGTATAAACACAATCGAGTTAATTTTTAATGTGAGTTTCACTCTCAACACCATTACCATTATCATCAACATTATGCATGTCATTTATGGAAAGTCATCCGACAAGAACTTGTAGATGGACGGAGATTTTCAAAGGTTGTGAAGACAGTATCCTAAAGGATCTTTCTCAACGAATGGAGATTGGTGATGTTATAGTCAATGACGACCAAATATGTCACTCGTTCATGGATGAAATAATTGCCTAAAATTAGTGAATCGGTCGTGTGTCCACCAATAATTTATGTTAGGAGAGAGTATCTCTATATAGATTATAGTGGCGTGGTGCTTGAAGTTTATGACGGTATTACATACTGTTCAAGAGAAACTAAGAATGTTGTATTATTTACTAATATTCAGTTGAACAAAACAAATTAGCCTATATCATTTGCAATGAAATGTGGTTGTACTAATGGCTACCTAAAAGGGAAATTATTTATATCTTTTTCTCTTTATGCACGTTTTTATTTTTATATCTTGATTATCTTCGACTTAAAGATCAGAAATAAACAAATTTGTGCATGAAAAAAAAAGTGTGAAAATTTATTTTTTAACTATAAAAATATATATCAAATAAGGTAAATTTATTGATAAAGACGTAGTACTGCAGATTTTTATTCTTAATATACATGATATTTCACCACGGGTCAATGCACCCACAACAAACGTATAATATGATTAGCCATAATTAGGTATTAAACTTATCATAAATATATGTCATCAGTAAATTTATGTGACTTGACACTTGATTCAACCAAGTGGACGGATACAATTACCTCTAGACGAGGTAGTAAGCAATGTAATCAGATTTGTTAACACCAGAATGTTAAAATGAGCCTAGTGGCCCTGATAGGCTGATACCATATTTACCATATTGAGAAAAATCAAAGAACAGTGAAGAATTGAGAATGATTCAGAAAAATCAAAGAATGATGAAGAAGTGAGAAAGATGATGAATTAGAGAGAAAAATAAGACTTGTATTAACTTAAAAAACAATTACGCAGCTCTGTTTTTAACAGAGAGTCTAACAACGTTAACCAAACGCTAACCAAACACCAATAAACTTCTTGACTGTACTGATGACTTGTACAATCGTTTAACCAGTGACCTAATGAACGGCAAACTTTATGTAATCTGTGTTTTGAGTTGAAGTAATGTTACTGTGAAGTAGTAGAGAAGTGTGCCATTGGGCAGATGAATGCCAGCAGAACAAATCGGGCAATAGAGGCCAAAACACTGGCAGAAAGCTAAGGCTGCCAAAAAATTTACCTTCCCCATAACTTGATGTGCTTTGCATGGTTTAAGACTGTGAATCTGTGATCGACATAACCATTGCAATCTCAGTCAAGAAAAGTAAAAAAGTTCAATGGACAAATTAAGGACTAGGCAGTACAACTAGCTAGTCCACACCATGTTCAAATACCCTTCAACCTCCCACTGCATGATTTAAGCCTGCAAACCACTCAAACTACAAACACCATGCGCCCCTACACATGTAGGGATGGCAACGGTTCGGTTTGGGGACAAAAATGCTATATCCATCCCCATAACCACGAAAATTAACCATATCCATAACCGTCAATTAACCATTAGGTATTATCCATAACCATACCCACCGGGTAACGGATTTCCCATTGGTTAACGGTTATACCCATCTTCGTCAATACAAAAATATATTCATTCAATTGACGCATGATAATTTAGTAAATATTAATTTTGTCATTAAATATTTGATGTATAAAATAATTTAATGAGTGGATCTTGTGGAGCATAAAAATTGAAGCTAAACATTGATAATATTGGCTGATCTTTTATATCTCTCATAAGTACTATTGCTCTGGATTCTCACAGATTTTGATTCATATCAAAACTTTTTAACTTGCCCACAAAATGCAACTCACACAGTGTAACTTTTGTATTCTCAAG
>JAOTRO020086435.1:0-14142 GCA_028566515.2 Pyracantha coccinea | reverse complement strand
TCTAGGAGCTGGAGGATGCCATTTTAAAATATTTCACTGCACACCAAAGCTAATCTCTAAACAATTAACACTGTACACCCTTATTTCTTAGGATAATGAAAAGAAAAAAAACATGTATGCATTTTATTTTACTGAACATTTCTCTATTTTAATGCCGAAAAACTATTTATTTCATTCTTTCTTATTTTTGTGTGAACATTTTGTTTATAATAACTAGATTAGAAATCTAATTCAGTTGAAACGTTTACTATATAATTTTCCTTTATTTTTCTGAGTTTTAACTTCCCTTTTTGTGTATAATTGATCCGTTAAATGCATCAAGGACGATCAGAACAACAACAAAAATAGGTGTGTATATAATCTACGTGCTTACTAGAGTTTAATGAAACACTAATATGAAAGAAATAAAAAAATCCATCGCATCCAACCCACCACACCACCACCGTCTCCCTTTTCTCAGTTTACTCTCTCTCTCTCTCTCTCTCTCTCTCTCTCTCTCTATATATATATATATATATTCTATTAATTCATGCAACTCAGCTATCTCTTGAATCTGGAAATTCTCAATTAATTTCTCTTGGCTCTCATCATCTAGTCTTTTTCCATTTTTTTAATAATAGAATTAAGGTAGTTTAGTTAATTCTTAGTTTCTTACCATGTGATAGCTGCCTTGATCGCTCTACCTGCAGGGCCATCTGCATGTTTCCTTAATTTTGTTTTCCAATTTTGTCTTTTCTAATTATTAGTTTTACCCCCTCTCTCTCCTCCCACCATCCACTCAGCCACTTAATTAGAAGCAGAACTGAAATGCGTGAGCAAATTATATAAGGTCATCAGCATATGATATCATAAATCCTTAACTTTCAAATTAATCAGTTAAACTGGGATCTGACTAGTGCAAACTCACCCATCATAGGTATATGGTTACACATCTTAGAGTTAAGGTCCAAGAACATGGAAATTAAGATCTAATTTAAGCTAAACCCAAAAGGATCGATCTAGTTATTTATCTTTTTAACTAGCCTTCAGGCTCTGCAGGCCCTCCAAAAGAAATAGAAACCACAGTATGGAATTATGTAGAATATATATAATTAACATGTAAAGGAAAAGCTACACATGTTTACCTTTCTGGATCTACATGTGTTTCTTCTGATGAAAGGAATAATAAAAAGGGAAATTTATACCTTTTTTCTTTCCCTTGTGGAGCTCTTGCAAGTAATTAAGAGCTAGCTGTATGTGTTCTTTGCTCCTTCCAGGATATATATTTACTAGCTAGCTAGCCTTAGCCAATTGAAGGGGAAAGCATCAAAGATTTGTTACTGGAGGCGAGATAGAAGCCCTAATTGGAGGGAACAGAGAGAGAGAGAGAGAGAGAAAGCAGCTGAAAATACAGTGACAAAAGGTAATGGGGGGAGAGGCTAGGAGTAAGAGGCAAAGAGTAGAGTATTTAGTGGATGTGAGAAGGAATGAAGGCAAAAAACAAAGTAATAAATGGGAGGTACACCAAAAAAGAATGACTATGACCTTGCATCTAATAATAATATCAAAGGATGTGAGGATGTCTCCAATTCCTCTCTATCTCATTCCACCCCATCTTTTAATCTCATTCATTTAGACAACAGTCACAACACACACATACAAAATATACAGACATACAGAGACAAGAAAGGAAATGTTTCAGTTATTACATTTGGAGAAATATAAAAATGATTATCATAACTAAGCAGTGATCAGTTTCTTTTCTTATTAGAACAGGATATATTTCATTCATGAAAGAAGCAAACAAAAGATTTATTACAAATGAGGAACATGACTCTAATAGGAGGGTAGTTGCAAACAAACATTGAAACTATAACATAATAATCTTGCATGATTAGTACCTTAAGCCATGTAAAATAATATTGATGATCACCCAAGATAATCTATGTATATATATACTTATATACACCTGCCTTTTGGTTTGGTGATATTATATTGCTATTATGTAGTGTATACATGATACGCACACATATATCCCTACAATTGGCTAATACCCACTGCACAATTAATTAAATTAATTTAATATACTAATTAAAAGGAGAAGTGTGTATATGTGTGTAATTTTGAAAAGCGGTCAAAGCATACATATATAGTAAAAACTCTTCAGCATCAAGATTGATCTTTAAAAGACCATATTCATTGGTGTATATAAATGTCTTGGAGATATATTTAGGGTTAGATAAGAGCAAAAAATAGTCCAATTAATGTAACTTTTCTTTGTTTGAACATCCGATATATATTGAACATCACCAACAAACAGTACAATAGTGAGTCCAACAAAATGGTTTTTGTAAGCAATAAGGCCACTCCCACTGCAATTGTAAATATTTGTTGAATAAGACATCTCCCTCAGTCCTATTCCACTCCCACTGCAATTGTAAATATTTGTTGAATATCACATCTCCCTCAGTCCTATTCAATGTCATAACACAGCTGCATCCATGATACTCACAAGTATGATAATTGTGCACATTCTCAACTAAGTTTATAACTCAAACATTCATTAAAAATGTGGCAGTTAACTGAATAATATTACTCATATAGCTTCAGTCCGAATTAGAAATATAGAGAGCTCGTTTAATGCCAATTCTATTTTTAGTTTTTAGTTTTCATTTTTTGTGTTAGAAAGAAAAGGAAAGCATTTGGAAGAAATGAGAAATTAAAACTTGAAAGTGAAAGTTTGAAACAACTTTGAAATTGTTTAGTTTTAAGTTTATGTGTTATTTCATACACATTTTTTCCGCCATCCGTACTTCGCCCTTATTCACTTCTTTCTCCGGCATACTTTTCCTCTATCTATAGCGCAAACATGAAAACTAAAAGAAATAATTATCATAATTTCTGCTAACCATATTTTAATTAATTACTTCTTCTTCAAGTGAAATTGCAGTCATTATTCTATTATTAAAGGTATCAAAGCTAAAAGAAGAAATTACAATTAGATTATTTTGTCTACGGTACCTTAATTACACTTGTTCGTTATTTTCAACGGATCTCCTTCTCAATTTAACTGCCACTAGTACAGAAGTACTCCCTTCAAATTTTTGTAGCTCGAGATTAAACATTTCATCAATTTTTTCTGCGTATTTTTCAGAGATGCCAAAAACAAAAAGGGAGAAAAATATATACTTCCCAATAGTCAATGGACTAATGACGGTCCCTTAATATGGTATGGTACGTGTTCAGTTGCCTCATCCATTGAGATTCATGCATGTAATTGAGTACTGAACATGAATATATGTCCAAGGTTTGCAGACTGGTTGCTTTCTGCAGGAGATCGATCGATCCAGATTTGTGACAATGGACGTGACCACATGATTGTGACGAGTACAACCCAATTTGCTTTAACCCTAAGGTAACATGCATGCATATACCTTAGCTAAATCTATATTTGGCGCTTGAAGGTTCAGTCATACCTTTGACTAGGTTAAAATGGTAGTTAATTACTATTGGTCTTCATATGTTGAAATTAAGAAGATATCTGACTTTAGTCATGCACTCCATAGTGCCTAGAATGTTCACTTTTCAAACAGGATCAGACAATCAATATCTAAGATTAAGTGATCTTAGTAATTTACTTATTAGAGCTCGTTTAGTATTTAATTCATTTTTAGTTTTTAAATTTTTAGTTCTTGAGATTGAGATACGGTGAAAACATAGGTAGAAATGAGGGATATAAATAAGAATGATGGGCAGTGGCGGAGAGGTGGAGAGGCGGAGCTAGAATTTTATGAAAATGGGGTCATCTAATTTTAGCATAAAAAACTTCATTGGATCATTTTGTCGAGCTTCTAGTGAGTACATGCCGAGTTATGTCTCATTATGTCGATTTTGCCGATGCTTATTGAGTGAAGTCAGTGACGGAGTTAGAATTTCATGACAATGTGGTCATATAATTATATCAAAAAAAAAAAAATTCATTGGATCATTTCGTCGAGCTTCTGGTGAGTACATACCAAGTTATGCCGCATTATGTTGATTTTGCCGAGGCTTATTGAGTGAAGTTTTTTATCGAACACGAGAACTAGGAGAAGAAAGACAAAGGAAAGAAGAAGAAAATCTAGAAATAACAATACATAGGGTTGCATAAAAGAAGCATCAATTTGTAATTTAGTGTTTTTTACTCATTCTT
This sequence comes from Pyracantha coccinea, assembly GCA_028566515.2. Classification (NCBI taxonomy): domain Eukaryota; kingdom Viridiplantae; phylum Streptophyta; class Magnoliopsida; order Rosales; family Rosaceae; genus Pyracantha; species Pyracantha coccinea. Next base: position 9,971 of record JAOTRO020086435.1, on the reverse strand, counting down.
TTTGTTTGTCGCAGTTATGAATAGAGTTCATACGAAAATATACAGATAAATATACATTGAAGTTATGAAGTTATTGGGGTCATGAGTAACCAATGGCCCATGTTGACTCCGCCACCGATGATGGAAGAGAGAGAGGAAGAAAGAAAAAACGATGAATGAAAACAAATCTTGAAAGTGAAAACAACCCAAAATAGTTTTTTATTTTTTGTTTTCATTTTGTACGTTTCTTCTTATACATTTCTTCTATATCACTCTCATCAAAATAAAAATGACATGATTATCAAATTACCCATTAACTATTCAGTCTCACATTTCTGTCTCCCCCGCACTTCATTCTTCTTGTGCAGTAACTTGCATGTGTCCCTGTAAATAATATAGGTCAAACGGTGAGGGTTGCCATACAGAATTAGTTTAGTATGCAAATTACGTACCATAAAAGGAGTGTATGCCACAAAGAAAAAGGACATGTAGAGAGGCTTGTAGCCTCTCCAAGTTGGCGGGGGGCTTCAGAGCGAAATGTTTTTCGGACTATCTTTCTTGTTAGTCCTCATCAATTTGACAATTTCCAATTTTTGTCTCTTGATCTTTCTTATGTTTCTTTTTCTCAATATTCTTTAACTAATTGTATTATCTGAAACTTTGTTTTTGTTAATTTGTTCCATTTTATAAGGGTGAAAATCGGTTTTGAAAGCCTGCCGGGGTTTCTCGATATTCAAACAAGCATGTGGCTTATGGGGCCAATGGACTGATGGAGAGGGTGTAATACCCAACTTGAATATTTTTATCTGGGTAATGTTAGAAGATCAAAATTTTAAACTAAATTTTGTAAATCAAATGAGATTGGATTATTAATTGAATGTTAATTAACGTGCTTATTTCTTATTTATGACACAACATTTGATTTGGAAATTTGGTTTAAAAATTTGATCACCCTACCATTATCCTTTTAAGTTTTACTCATGAATAAGAAGAGTTTGAGTTGAAGGTTTTTTATTTTTTAAAGTCCTTGAAGGGCTAGGTAAACTTGAATCGTAAAGATGATAATAGATTCTAGATCCCTCCCGCCCAAAGCAAAGCCTATGGTGAGAGAAGGTTGGTTCACTCTTATTGAAATGATCGCAGATTTATATTCAAAAGGGAATTCATCGATCTATGACCATGAGTCTCTATAAACTATTGTGGAACATGGGAGGCCTGTTCATCAAAAACTGTTTTTGAAAACAACAGCAGCAACACCAACGTAGGTTAAGGGTGGAGCCCCATGCCAAATAAGTGAAGATCAGAGCAGTCATAAATTGGCTATTTTGTCAGCGTCGAATTGCTTTTCTTCCCGAAATATATGAGAGCAACGGAAACCATGTACATCAAATAAGAAAGACACTTTTTCTAGGGAGTCCGGAGCAATCAAGGAGGAGAAAAAAAGCCAAAAGCAAAGTAAGAGATCCCACTAGAAGAGTCCCTTGTAAGCCATGGTATTTTTAACCCAGCATGTGAGTCAACTCCAACAAAAATGATGGCATGAAGCTGAGTGTAGAAAAAATATGATGCCCCAAACGCTGTGAGGATAGGTATTCATTTTGATGTGTAATTCATTTTTCCTCTTTTTTTTATTTTTTATTTTTTATAATTTTTTTTTTCAAAGTGTAATGTTTACTCCTAACTTTTTGATTCTTTGTTTTGCAGTCACATTCCCCCCATTTTTATTTTTATTTATTTATTTATTTATTTGTAATTTTCTTGATGACTTATTTTTTTCATATTCAATATACATCTAAAATCTCTCTCCTAAATAGAAGGCAGTTTTTCCTCCCAAATTGAAGGGCCCAACTAACCTAAGATAGGAGGCAGGTCGGTAGGAAGGCCATTTAACTATCAGGGTCCTTTGCGAATTAAGTCTCATCTAGAAATGAGAACGAAAAATATCCATTTTTTTGTTTGAAAATGTTGCGTGCCCAAGTTTTAGTTTACACCGTAATGGGAACAAACACCCTTGTATGAATTAGATTGTATGTTAATTACAAAAAAAATTGTAAATTAGCATTAAGCGGTAGGAGGGGGATACTAATTTCTCAAAGGGGAGCCAAGGGTATGAAATTCCTCCCTATGTGGGAAGTTCATACTCATGTAGCAGATTCTTGTGATAGTGCGTGTGCTTGTAGTAGCCAATTAGAGAATTATTATTATTGTTTGTTTGTGCAAATTACCTTTAGATAAAATATTTGGTTACTAGAGATTGGACCCATATGGCAACCCCTGTAACTGTTATGATTCAGTAATGAAAATTTGCTATCGCTTCTTGTAAAAAAAAAACAAAAAATGTAGCATATTTTTAAGAATGTGCTTACCAAACATGCATGGGTATTCAATTTGATTACTATTCTCATACTTCTAAACATTGAACGAACGGGCTCTTTGTTGTTCCACTCCATCCTTGTCCCAAATTAATTAATCATGTTTTAACTTATATTGTATAGAAATTTTTACATTAAATCTAAGTTTACAAAGCCCAACCATCACAAATTTGCATCAGTTACATCATGGCATCTCTGAAAGTTTCATCAAAACAGTTTGGATCGATGTATATACTCTGTAGTATCCGTCAACTTGTTTGCTCTCCTTGAAGCTTTCTGAGAAATTAGTAAGAAATTAGCACGCTTTGCATCTATCACCTATAAATATTGCTATCTTTGTCTTCTGTATATGCAAATGCAATTTGCAGAGCTCTATAGCTAGTTCAAATACCACTGAATGAGAAACTGAAAAAAAAAAAAAAAAACCTGTAACTGCGAAGAAGTTGAGACATGCATCTGCTTTTCTTCCTCTCTTCCATTGAAAACATGTTACGGAGGCTTACCGGATTTCTTCAACACTGCATAATGTATTGCTCCATCCTCTCTGGCTACTATGGGATTCCGAACGGAAAACTTATTCGATTACTAGTGGCCTGAGGACTGGTACAAGAAAATTTAGGGCGGTTTATGGAGGATGTGGCAGAAGAAAATTTATATGAATTGATCAGCCAGGGAATGCTTCAAATCAAGGAGAAACACTCTGGAACAGGAGGGACCAGATTTCAGGTTCCCTCTCCTGTTAGAGAACTCTGTGTTCGCCAAGTGGAGGAAGGAAACTCTGTGTTCACAAGCATAAGTGAAGTTAACACTTCAACTTCAGCTCTAAACATCATCGTCGAAAAAGGAAAATGCACCTTAACGACATAAAATCTAATGATGGAATTCCAAAGTTAGATGCTTCGGCAGGAACTTTCCTCGGTTAACTTACAAGCAGAATGAAGTCATCTTAACGACATAAAATCTAATGATTCTAGTAAAGCAAATGGACAGGAAGAACATTTCGCTTTTGCTTGGTTCTTGATAAAGATTGGTAACCTTGGAACATAAATTTGACAAAAGGGTTCCGATATTTTTGTCGAAAAATAGAGTTCTCCCTGCCTAGCGACTTTCGGGGTCTCCAGCAGATGATTGCTCAGTTGCAATCTTTAGAATATTCTCTTCAAAAATCTGAGGAACAACACAAGGCAAGGAATGAAGCTGTCCTCCCGACGGTCATATCTTTGGGGATAAAGGCAATTTGGCGGAGTCATAATTAGAATAAAATTTAGGATGCTATTATTATTATTTTTTAAACAAACAATATTATTTACACTAAAAGAGAGTGAAATGAGCTTAGCCACAATTATTGGTACTTAAAAAAACTCATTTTACACATTTTATAAATGTATTTTTCTTTCTTTCTAAATATAGAAAGTTTGCTCAGGAAACTTGATACATACTTTTTAGTTCCATGTGAAAATTGCAGAGGTAAATGGACTATATAATAGTAGCCTTGTACGACTGCAAAGCCAAATGGAATTGGCACTCAGTTACAGAGTAAGTACATATACTTTGCGATTAATATAATGGTCCATGTGACATTAATCAGGGGCAGTAGCAGTATGCTTGAACGGTGGCGGAGGTGGTGATTTGGGAAGGTAATTAACTGTCATGGTTGTGGTCGAGAGGTTTTTCAGTGTACTCGAAACATGACATATGTTATATGTCATTATACAAGTAGAAGGACGCTTGAATTTTTTTTTTCCATCCAAATCGCCCTCATGTCATTGCAATGTCATTTTAAAACTACTCCGTCGCTGCTGCCATGTCTGCTCCCTGAAAAAATTTCACGACCATATTAATTCATCAAATATGGGTATGCAATTTCATAACCATTCCCAAACTTCAACACATTGAACCGAACGGGCCCTCACTGTTTCCAATCAAACCAAGTGTAATTTATGGATGTGAGTCATCAATTCTAGTTTGAAATGGTCTAATGTGAAGAAAATGGTGTTCACATTATATTTCCATATGAACCAAGCACAAAGTAACAAGAATAAATAAATAGCAAGAGTATTTTTGGCAGTACATACTATCATTATCCTCTCCATCCTTGTCCCAAATTCATTATAATCATGTTTAATTTTATTATTCATAAACTTTATTTTTAAATCTAATTTTACAAAGCTCAACCATCACAAATTTGCATCTGTTACTAGCTATCACAAAGTCACATCAAGCAACATGGCTGAAAGTTTCTTCAAACTAGTTTGTTTGGAACGCTGTCTATGCTTTGCGGTATCCGTCATGCTGCATATGCCTTGTGGTATCCGTATATGCTTTGTCCCTCACCTTGTTTGCTCTCCTAGAAGCTTTCTGAGAAATTAGTAAGAAATTAGGATGCTTTGCATCTGTCACCTATATATTGCTATCTTTCTCTTCTGAATATGCAAACACAGTTTGTAGAACTCAATGGCTAGTTCAAATACCACTGAAGGAGAGACGGAGGAAAATAGAAACTCCCAAGAGAGCGAAGAAGTTGCGATATCTTGTTCTTCTTCATCTCTTCCATTGGAAACATGCTATGGAACCTTACCGGATTATCTTCAGCACTGCTTAATGTATTGTTCCATCCTCCCTGACTACCATGGGATTCCAAAAGGGAAACTTATTCGGTTACTTGTGGCCCAGGGACTGGTACAAGGAAAAGCAGGGCGGATTATGGAGGATGTGGCAGAAGAAAATTTATATGAATTGATCAGTCTAGGAATGCTTCAACTCAAGGAGCAACACTCTGACTCAAGAGCGACAAGATTTCAGGTCCCCTCCTCTGTACGAGAATTCTGTGTTCGTCAAATGGAGGAAGGTAAATTTAAAGTCTTTTGGGTTTTCATTTGTTCAGACATCACACAACTCATATCCCACATGAACAATCATCAAGTTTCTTCTTTGTTCCTTCTTGGGCAAAATCTTTCTCAACATGAAGGTAACTGGTTACAGTTCAATGGTGCAAACTCTTTAAGAGTGCTGGATCTCGAGCGTACCAAAGTCAAAACGTTACCAGATGAAGTGGGAGACATGATAAACCTACTGTATCTTGGCTTGAACCACACTGATATAGAAGAGCTTCCAGAGGGGCTCGGTAGATTAAAAGCTCTACAAACTTTTGATATCAGATGGTGTAGGCATTTAACCGCCTTGCCAAATGATGTTCTCAGTCTTGTTAGGCTGAGGCACCTCAAAATGTTCAAGAGCATGTACCAAGATGTTCATGGGATGAAGCTACCTCTCGGAATAGGAAGCTTGAATGACCTTCTGACCCTTACAGGTATACATGCTGGTGGTGGAATTGCAGAAGAATTAGGTAATCTGATACAGCTCAGAAAACTTGGAGTGATGGATGCTGCTGAAGAGAATATCAGTGAGCTACTTGCCTCTATAACGAAGATGTCAGACCTCCTTTCCTTGTCTCTAGAAGCAAAATACACCTTCAGCGAGGGAACTCTTATCCTCCCGGATTCATTCTCTCCCCCACCATTTCTTCAAAAGCTACGACTGGTAGGCGTTTGGGGAAAGCTACCTACTTGGTTTGGTTCCTTGGAAAGGCTTACAGATCTAAGATTAGGAAACTCTCATATATCTGAGGACTCATTATTGGTACTTCAACTGCTACCCAACTTGGAAAATCTTAGTCTTTGGAATGCTTATGATGCTAAGCAAATAGGGAAAGAATTCTGTAGCATAGGCGGGTTTCCAAAGCTCCAGGTTCTCACCATTGCTTCGCGTGTCCTTGAGGAGTGGACAGAAATTGAAGAGGGAGCACTACTGAGCTTGCAATACCTCCATGTGCGCAATTGTTTGCGTCTGCGGATGCTTCCTGAAGGTCTGCAGTTTCTCACCAAACTTGAGGTGTTGAATCTGTTGCCTTTGCCGGATGATCTTGCAGAACGGCTGAAACCTGATGGCGGAGAGGAAAACTACAAAATTAGTCACATCCCAGAGGTAAGATATATCAATAACTCTATGGTGCAAGAACTTGCTCAAGCCAAGAAAGGGGAAAGCCAATGTGAGTGAAAGAAATAAAGCTACAAGCATTCGAATAAAGTGTGTTTCCCCACACATTTCGCTGTTTATCAAGCCATGAAAGAAGTTTATGTTTTCTAAAGGTAAATCATTCGAAATAACTGCGTTTCTGCACACATTTCGCCGTTTATCAAGTTATGAAAGCAGTTTATGTTTTCTATTATATATACAACGACAAATTTGATGGCTGCTTTAAAAGTTTTGAAGATAACGATGACCGCTTTGGTCGAATATACAGACAGCAATCAGCCAACAAAAAAAAAAGTAGTTGCTAGGGTTTGCACATTATCTGTTGACAAAGATAGAAGGATGAGATGGGTTTAAATGAAACAGAAACTTAGTTAGTGTAAAAGTTGCATGAACATGAAGAGAAGAAACTATGTAACATGATGTATATATGGACATTTGTATGTTGAAAAATGCTAAGTGGATTCTTTAAAAGTAGGATTCTCTATGGATTCTTTGCCACCTTATGGTTTTGGCATAATATTTTATAATGTTGGCATGAGAATTTGACATTAAACTGTGAGGTAACTGAAGGTTCCGCTTTTGAAAGCGTCATTTCTCTCGTATGTTTTACAATGCAGGAGCTCTCAAAGACCAATGTTGATGATCGAAAGCTGTTACAACCCGTCCCAGGATTTACGGAATAAAAAGGGTATTTTTGTATTTTCACTAAGTTTGGGGTTATCTTCCTTTTAAAATTATTTTTGGATGTTAAATGGTGTGCCCAAAGGGCCCACCTGTGATCCTTGTCCCCCCAGTCCCTCTTCCCTCTTCCCTTTTGGACCCGTGCTTCCCCTCCCTTTTATTTTTTCTGAAAAAGCTCTCTCTCTAAACTCCCTCTCGGCTCTCTCTATCTCAGCCCCCTCCGAGGGCTTTTCTCACCAGCAAACAACATCAACATCTTCATTAGCACCCTAGTGAGCTTAAAATCGAAAGAGAACACCCCGAACCTTTCTATTTCTCTCGGCCTGCACTGTTCACCGAAGTTCTCCAGCGAAGGTAAGGCTTGAACCTCATCCAAAAGTTGTAGATCTTGTCTTAGTGTATGTTTGGAAGTGGTTTTAAGAAGTTTTATCGATGTTTGGACGTAGGAACCTCACGGGGAAAAACTTCCCCAGTTTTCCGGCGAGTACCGCCCCTTTCGAGGAAATTTCCAGCCAAACCATGACGAGTTGCTCGGCGTGCAAGGTATCAATCTCTTCATCTCGTTGAGTACTACAACTTTCATGTTCGGATCACTTGATTTGGATGAGTAACGAAGAAGTTATGAGCCTTGGAAAGTCAACCCAGAAACCGGCCAAAGGGTGGCCTGAAATCCACCTTCAACCTAGGCCTTTGGACCGGGTTACCCAAACCCAATTAACCCTTAGGCCCGCTAATCCTAAAGACCCAAGCCCAAAAGACCTAAACCCAAACCCTTTTTATTTATATTTATTTTGTTGTCTATTTTAAAACCCAAAGGTCATTGGGCTAGGCTTTCAAGCCCAATACCCTTTAGACCCTAAACCCTTTTGGACCCAAACCCGTTAGGCCCAACCCGGTTGACCCAATACCCCTGACCGTTGACTTTGACCCGACCCGGTCTGACCGTTAGCTTTGAGTTGACTTTTGAGGTTTTTGTCTGGGACCTCTCCTAAGCTAATTCCAACGTCCTGGACCCGGTTTTGAAGTCTGTTTTTTTCCTAACGCAATCGTTTGAGTGGTGTTTGACTAAATGTACCATTTATGTGCTTAAGGGCAGTTTGAAGTAGGGTAATGGCAATCTCAACAATGTGCCTATGCTTTCTCTCAGCAAGGCCATTCTGCTCAGGTGTATAAAGACATGATTTTTGGTGAGAAATTCCTTTTTTCAAGCAAAAATTGTTTAAATTGGTTGCTAGAATATTCACCTCCACCATTGCTTTTAAAATTTTTAAGAGAAATAGAAAACTGAGTAAGTAGATATGCATGAAATTGCATAAACACTTTGAACACCTCACCTTTATTCATTAAAGGAAATATCCAGGTAAACTTGGTACATTCATCTACAAAGCTGACATAGAACCGAAACCCTTCAATAGACATGACAAGTGAAGGTCCCATACATTACTATGTATGATTTCTAAGGGTTGAACAGTTTTATTGGCTGGATATGGAAATGGAAGTTTAGTAAACTTCCCTTCTAAACAAGATATACAGACATGTTTTGAGTGGTCCAAAGAAAAAAGAACTTGTGACTGATGTAACATTGCAGAAACTACAACATTGGAAGGGTGTCCTAATCGCTGGTGCCACAAATTGGACTTAACTTGGTGACCAAGAAAGCAATGTTGCTGCTTAGACAAGTGAGGTGCAAGAACTTTAACTGCTTGATTGAGAATGGACTGTGGCATGTAAAAGGGTATGGGATATAAGCCACCTCTACACAGTCACTGAAGAAGTACCTTCCCTGTGATCTTTTCCTGAATCCAGAAACAAAATTCATCACAAATAAAATGACATTTGTTGTCCTTACATAGCCTATAAATGGATAGGAGATGTTGAGATAATTTTGGAACATGCAATATTTTCTTTAATTGAAAAGCATATTTGGGAGCATGTAGAGTGGAAGAACCAACATGAGAGATGGTCAAACCTGAACCACTAGCAGTAATGATTGTATCAGTGCTAGTAAAATGAGCTACAATATTCAGAGAGGCAATATCAGAAGTCATGTGAGAAGTTACTCCTGTATCAGCAACCCAAAATTGTTCCTGATGAGCAGATGGCTGATAATTAGCATGCATTGCAATAAGATTTAAAGATGGAAATCTCCCTTGATAAGAGTAATTGGCTTGGTGATAACACTGTATTGCAGAATGCCCAAACTTGCCACATATTTGACACCGAACATGAGAAGAAGTTACTGTTGTAGATGAGTGCCTTTGAAAACAATCAGCAGCAATGTGCCCTCTTTTATTGCAGATTTGACAAACTAGAACGTCATAACCATGATCAAGGCAAGTGGAAACATGTGGTTGACCCCTTGCTGGACCAAGAATACCAGCACCACCATTGGAATAGCCATTATTAGAGAATCGAGGATGATTGCCATACTGATTTCTCCCTCTTGCTCTACCTCTGTAATTGTGACTCCTATAGCCTCCTGGATTAAAAGAGTTGTTATTACCATTATAACCACCATCATTATAATTCCCAGCATTGTGAGTATAGTCTCCCTTGGTACCATTCTGAGAAGAAGAGCTGCCATGAACCTCAGACTGAAACTAAGAACTATGTTTATTTGATGACCCTTCATTAAGCATTAGAAGTTTGCCTTTATCCTTTGCCATCATCGCAGACATGAACGAATCAGTAGTGGGAGTGGCTTTAACAATACTTCTTCTGCAATTAGCTGTGCTCGAAAATCTTTGAGTGTAATAACATCTTCCCGGCCTCTAATTACTGTCCTAAAAGTATTGTATTCTGTAGGTAATCTTTTAAGAGCAAGAATGACAATATCATCATCAGCAAAAACAACACCAGCTGCAGAAAGATGGTCTCTAGCATCTTTGATCCTTTGCAAGTACT
>JAOTRO020086138.1:2671-14311 GCA_028566515.2 Pyracantha coccinea | reverse complement strand
TCACCTGTACATTAGGACAATTGGAGGGTGGTTAGAATATGATTAATTTGCTGCGGTGCTGTGTGATGCAGGAAATAGTCAATGAGGAAGATGAGAAACTGAGAAGTCTGAAGGAGGATTGGGGCACTGATATATATGAGTGTGTCGTGACAGCCCTGAAAGAACTCAATGAGTACAATCCAAGTGGGAGGTATGTTATCCCTGAACTGTGGAATTTTAAAGAAGGAAGGAAAGCCACGTTGAAGGAGGTTATCTCTTTTGTTTTAAAGAATATAAAGACACTCAAGCGAAAGAGAATGTGAAGTGAAGGTTAGTTTCGTTATCATTTGAAAGTTAACTTTTTTCTCAAGACATTGAATATTTCTCTTCTCGGGGCTAATTGCTGCATGAAAAAATTTGTGTTTTTATGACTCCCTTGCTAGATTCACTTTTAAAACAGGATGCTAGTTTTTTACTGTTATTATCGTTTTCTATGTTGAAGTATTCATGATTCTACGAATGATAAGCTTTCGGTTCTATTTATTTCAAAAGACTATTAGAAAGTGGAAACAGACTTTCATGTCCTCTGCAAGTAAGAGCAATATCGGTAGTTTTATCGACAGGCAACTTTGGCAAGTTCTAAAATAACAGAAGGCTTCAACAATACTGGCTTGTATGTGTCAATAATTTAGCACGCATTGAAAGGCTTGGATATTTGTTAGTTTTTGAGAATATACACCTCAAACCACTTTAAATATTGAAGCTCCTGTCTAGTAGAGTTCAGTTACAGCTGTCCCGTGAGAACAAGTATGGTAGTTTCTGGTGTTTTATCGTCAAAATTTGGGCGGAACTAGTAAATGGAAGTTCCTCAGGTTTGGGTGTTTTGCCTGGTTATGATTTTCGTCAGTTCACTTTATCTCTCTACACATCTTGTGCGTATTAACCTCAGAATATTATTGTTGAAATTTAAATGACTTTTGAGACTAAGATCTTAAGATTCGGGTAAAGCATTTTTATGCAAACTGCTGGAACCACAGTGGAATTGAAACCATTCAGCCAACCATCATTGGTTTACTCACGCGCATCTTGTCACGGCATCTTATCTTACTTAGGTTTGTTTTGACAGGCAATGTTAGCAGAAGTGGATGAAATACGGAGCGCAGTACATATACAGACTAGTTGGATGGACAGGGCAACGGGGCAGCGCCCCGTGTTCTTTTTGGGGCTTGTATTTACGTGTTTGAGTTTCACCTCTGCGATGACAAGAGCTCGCCGTAATTGCAGTAACAATACTTTTGACTGCTTATGAACCTCAAGTCATCTTTGTAAATATGCTTTCACCATCTCTGTTGTCCATAGCTTTTTCGAACTTTACATTAATGAATGCGTTTTGCCGTTTTGGTGATCAGCCTTGGGCATGCTTGAAGCAAATACTAAGAAGTCATAACTAAGACCGACGAAAAGGAAAAAGAAGCTTTCCGCTGCCGGGAGTTGAACCTGGATGATAACTTCAATCCAAATTATACAAGCGTCATTACAAGAGGGGAGATTCGAACTCAGAACATCAAAACATCGAATGCGAGGGCAAATGTTCTTAATCAGTTGAGCCGCAATCTCTAGTTTAGAAGATTTCTTAATAATGATGGCTAACATAAAATCAACAAATAAAACTGAAAGAAAAAAGACATAACATCGTGATGAAACCTAATCTGTTATTCTGTAGTAAAAGGAGATCAAACGATTGGAAGGGAAGGGAGGTACGCACGAAGAGATGGTCACATGAAGATGAGAATTTTTGTTGTTTATGCCCCCTATACTTATTCTTCCGCAAAAGAGAAATTTTTCGATATATCTGAAACGCATGTCGATACGCCATACATACAAGAGGAGAGAAGTTTATCTCTTCCACATAAAACCCCTTTTGAGCTTTTCCCACTTGCATAATATGTTCAAACATTCCCTTGATGCTCTCCTCTCCTTTCCATCAGAATTTTTTCTTTATGTTTTTTTTTGTGCAAAATCACTGAAAGCATAATTATCCCATATTCACTTGAATGGGCATGTGGTTTGGTTCTACTGCATACACAAAACAGATGAAATTACGGATAATGCTATAGAGACTAAATTTGTAGACTAAATCTTACAAACTAAATGACATGGAAGTTAACGGTTGGATTATGACTTAAGCATTGATAAACTTGCTCATTTCTATTGGTGACACATTATTTAGTTGGCAAATTTTATCTACAAATTGTCTCTCTAACATTACCCGGAAATTAATATTGAAATAAAAAACATATGGTATAAGAGGAAACATGCCAAAATTGTACATATACATTCTAAGATATGTATATGGGAGGTAGGAAAAGCATATTCTTACCATTATAAGAAATCATTTGAACTAACTAACAAGGTGTCAGTCATAATAATTAGATATCAAATTCGGCATCCATGTATGTTGAATGTGGAATGTCCCACTTATAGTGGAGGAACTACCATAGTACTACTTTTTCATGTGAGAATAATAACGGCCCATTGGGGCCATCGTTGATTGTCCCACAGGCTCATGAATGATCATTCTCCCTCCTTCGACATGGGTTGTCAAAAAATAATGCAACTTTTCGTGAACAATTATCAATTAAAGCGTAATATCCAAAATTTGGCCTATAGCAACAATGAAACTCTGTTGACTTTCTTATATATGAACATTACCTTTTTTTTTTGTAATTAAGACTTAATGTCATGTTCATCGGGTGAAGATATAAACTTATGCAGTTTATTAAACGACATCTTTCTTCCGGCGGCTAATGAAAGAATCGCTTTTCTCCCTATGACTATTACGTAAAGAGTTAATTTTCCAGCTCGAAGAGTTATACCTCTTTCTTCGAGCTCGAAGAGTTATACCTCTTTCTTCGAGCTCGAAAAGTTATACCTCTTCCTTTCAATACGAAGAGTTATACATTTTCAGCGGCTGGCATAAACAATGTTTTCACGCCCAAAAATATGTTTCCATACTATTCGATCAACACCATTTTCTATCATGATATTTTCGTGAAATACATATAAAACTAGAAATCAAACAATTCTTCCATATTTCAAAATATATAAAACTAGAAATAATACTCAATCAATCTTTCTATAAACTTTAATTATACACATATTTTCATGCATACAAGAAGGCATATTTCGATTTTAATCTTCAATTAGTGTATCTCAAGATTCTAACAAATACAATAGTGGTCTACCTTAAACTATGTATTATCAATCAAAATTGAAAAATATCACACACATGATCATATTTTAGCGTTCTTGGAGATAACTCTATATCTAGTTAACTATTATGACCCAGTGCTACAACCTGGTTTCATAAACATTTGTAAGAGAAACTCAAAATCCCTTGGTAGAAGCGGCACCATTTCCTCATCATTATCTGAAAATCATCTCTAAAAATTTTTATTTGACTTGGAGACGGATGAATCAAACAAGCTAACAATTATGAGGGTATTATTTACCATAACTATCAATGTGTTCGACACATATAAATGATGAAACAATCTTCAAATTAAATAATTTAAAAAAAATGATCTTTAGGTGATGGTAAAGAAAACGGACAATTCAAATTATAACGTTTACGATAAATTATGTCATGGTATCATATAAAAAGGAATAATGCATTACATACAAGGAGCTAAATATCATCTTTGAATATCGCCTCTCTATCAGAAATAATAAATCTTTGCAATGGCTTCATGTGGCAATCATATGAGGATAAAAGACATATCAAACAAATTCCCTCTAATAATTAACCCAAATAACGCAATACACACCTATCTATTTTCGAAGATTTATGACTTATTTGAAAGTATTTTTAAAATGACTGAAAGTGTTTTTAGAGAAAATATTTTTGGGTTCCAAAAGTGATTCCTGCAAGAAGCACTGGAAGCACTTCAAGTGCATTTTTTTTTCTTCAGGATTTACTTGTATATTTATCAAGAATTGGTTTAAAAAACAGTCACAAAAAACACTTTCACCTATTTTAAAAGTACTTTCAAACTAGCCTTTAGTACTGGTTTGATATTAATGTGCTTTTATAAAAAGTGGGTATAAAAAAAAAAAGCTAAGCTCAAAAAGGTGTTTGGTAAACACTTAAAAACAGCTTATTTTCACAGTTTTGAGTGAAAAAAAGTTAAAAACGTGAAGTAACAAAAATGAATTTATTCTCACAATACAGAAAAATCAGTTTTTTTTTCAAAGCACAACAATACCAAACCAGACCTTACTCTATCATCACTTAAAAGTTGCTTCACTTCCGTCCAATTTACTGCCAACATCTTTCTTTCATTTCATATCTTTCGCCTTTCTTATTTCCTCACCATGTGACGGGTTTTTGGCATACACAATTATTGAGTTAAAGACACTCAATCACTATTTTGCATATATTTTTGAAACCAAAGATAAAATAAAGCAAGAAAATAAACAAATCTGAGTTTCTCACCGTCCACTTCCTCATCTCCAGCAGTTCCAACCACTTCTTTCGCTCACTTTTTGTCAACCTGCAGCCTAACACTACTACTCTATATAACGACAGATCCCTCTCAATGTAACTAAAAGCTCAAACTTTCTCTTCAAAACATACAGACAAACCAGTGCAACTGAAAGCTTAAACTTTCCCTTCTCTTCTCTTTTCTCTTTTCTCTCTGTTTTTTTATTGGAGTTATATACAACTGATGGATAATAGTGAGGAAGTTCCATCAGCTCCTTCGACTCCTGTAACACCGGGGACTCCTGGTGCCCCTCTCTTTGGCGGGTTCAAGCCAGATCTCAGAAGTAGTGGGATTGGTAGGAAATCCCTCCTCAGGAGCTGCAGCAGCTGCTTTACTGTTGATCCTTGGGCTTTGGAAGATGGCACATTGCAGCCTAAAGTTTCCTGTGCACTGCCTTACCCTCCTGTGTCACTTGCACGAAAGGTAATTCACTAAAAAACCCAATTGTACTCAAGTTCATAGTTCGAATCTCTCATTTCGTTGTTTTTTTTGGGCTTGTAACACCCCATAATCCGATGTCAAAGTTGGAATCTCTCTTTTTTCTCGTTTTTATCAAAAGTTGGGTCGTTTAGTAAATCAACTGCAGATACTCTTAGTAGTTCAGGCGATATTTGTGCAATTTTCGCGTCGCATGTGCTTAAAGAATATTTACCAAATTTGAGATCTAAGACTAACCCATTTTTGTTTGATGCCTAATCTGTGATGGGTCGGTGCCAAAAAACCAGGTGGGAGCTGAATTCTTAGGCACTTTCATACTAATATTTGCTGGGACAGCCACAGCCATAGTGAACCAAAAGACACAAGGGTCAGAGTCCCTGATCGGCCTTGCAGCCTCCACCGGTCTCGCTGTCATGATTGTCATTCTCTCGACAGGCCACATTTCTGGGGCCCATCTCAACCCCTCGGTCACCATTGCCTTTGCTGCACTGAAACACTTCTCGTGGAAACATGTGAGTGATGAGCTATGGACACACAAATGCCACTGCATCTTATAACTAATTACCAACATGCCAGTCCTCTAGACCTTCAGGAATCAGGATAGTGATGTTCACGGTCCCGGTTTCTCGTCCATTGATTCTCTTTTAATTATTCAATCGTAAGACTAGAGAAACAAAAAGACTAGTGCAGATGAGAGAAAATGAGGGTGCGAAAATCATTTCTAACGTTCAACTTTCCGGCTAATGTTGGCTGGGGTATGGTTTTTGGCAGGTGCCAGTATATGTGGGAGCACAAGTTGTGGCGTCAGTTTGTGCTGCATTTGCGTTGAAGGTGATATTTCATCCAATCATGGGAGGTGGAGTGACAGTTCCTTCAGGGAGTTGGAGCCAGGCTTTTGCCTTGGAATTCATTATTAGTTTCAACCTCATGTTTGTTGTTACTGCTGTGGCCACCGACACTAGAGCAGTAAGTTCATCTCTCTATTTTGACTTATTTCTCTTTCCGAATTCAAACTCTTTCTTCTTAGAAACAAATATCGCTTGTATTAAAAAAAAATTAGTATAAATAACAAGTACAGTAATTTTCAATTTGAATTTGAACACAAAATAAGATCCTTAATCGCTCGAGGTACAAAATATCTATTAAAATTATTGCTTTTGAGGGAAGATTTGGGTGACATTTGATTGGTGGCAAAAGATTAGATGTATAGAGTTGTTGAAAAATTGGTCCCCGATATTATATTTAATTAAGTCTGCATCCAGACAACACACCCTTCTAGGATTAATGAGGAGACAGGAATCCCATCATTAAATATGTTTATCAACAATTGCATGAGGCAAGGGTCAATGAATGAAAATTTTCTATGAAAAATATGGGTTAAGTCGGGAACGCAACTCAATCAATATTAAGTAATGATGTTTGTAGCATTAAGTGATGAGGTGGACAAATACTAAAACTGATCTATACCAAACATCGTCTTTGGAGAGCTGATTCCCCAAAACGATCATTTTAGACTAAGTCAAGTTGTAAATATGCTTAGCTAAACTGTGTCAATTTCGGGATTTAAAGCTCTATAAATGAATTGAGAGTAAACACCAAGTTGTGAACCTAACAAATGTCTTTTCAAAACATTAGGTTGTTGTTATTTAGAATATTTTAAAAGGTTACCACAGATTTAAAATCATCCCTAAAAGTTGGGTAGTTATCGAGACTTAACCCATAAAATATTAAAACTTTACATCACCTTGACCTTAAGAAGCAGAAACTAGAAACACATCCAAAGAATAAAATATGTACAACTATTAATAGAATAGCACATGCATACATGACTCACTCATCAAAATTTTAACCATATACAGGTTGGAGAATTGGCGGGAATCGCGGTGGGAGCAACTGTCATGCTTAACATACTCATAGCTGGGTATGTCACTACTCCAACCCACTACTCCCTCTACAATATTCTACTTTTGGGCTGAATAATGAATCTATAATCCTAAGGACAAAGTTTAGTTATGCCCGATCCGATATTCCTTTGTGTCTGTCTCCCATCATGTTAAACGAGCTAGACACGAGGAGATACACGTATCGGGATTCCCGTTTATTTACAACGAGTAAGCAATTGTCATATTATATGCCATATCAGATGTTAAAGCACTCAGATCACAGAGTTCACAGGCAAAACGAATGTGTTCTTAAACTTGCGTAGAAACACACATCAATGCTATTTCAGGATGATCTCTTGAAATGTTTCGTTTCCTTTTTCAAAATTGTGCAGGGAGACAACAGGAGGTTCAATGAACCCTGTGAGAACGTTAGGGCCAGCCATCGCTGCAAACAATTACAAAGCCATATGGGTCTACCTCACTGCACCATTTCTTGGGGCGCTCTTTGGGGCGGGAACCTATACGGCTGTCAAGCTTCCTGAAGATGGTGACAGTATTGAAAAGCCTTCACCAAGGAGCTTCAGAAGATGACTGATTGACATTCTCATCAGGCCTGCATCAATCATCCAGAAGCTCGGATAAGGACATAATGCAGATGGTGTCGCAAAGGGAAGTGAGAGAAAATACAGTTGCATGATGATCTCTGGCGGGTACATATATATATATATAATACAAATGAAATAGTCTCTATCGATAATTTGCCAAGATACGCATTCTATCCCGTCCCACTCCAAGAAATAAGATATTTAAAAAGTACAAGAGTATAAATATGAGAATTGACCCCCTTTTTTGGTAAAAAGGGGGCATATGAGATTGACATATTGTGGTCCTTTCTTAATATATAAGGTTTGCGAAAAAAGAGCTTTCGCGGAGTTCAAGCAGTGTTACGTTTAAGGTTTAGTAGTTTCCCAAACTACCAAAATTCACTTAATGTGCATAAAGGACTGTATCTACTATCTTTTGTCATATTTCTCTCCAGTCATTTCAAAGTTCAAAATCAAATAAAAATTCCATAGAGATCTGGTTTTGCACTTTTTAGCATAAATAGATATGCAATCAATTGATGTGTAAATAAGCTCCGAAGGCATGAAAATTACAATGACAGCATACTAACTCAATAAGAAGCTATCCCGCTTATTCTACCCCAAAAGAATGCATCTTTTCTAATTTCAACACCGACACCAACAATTGATACACATAAGTTATATTGGACTTGAGTTAAAGTTTCTGCGCTTGAAATGCCCATATATGTCTAATTAGATGCATAACCTATGCAATCATAGGAGCCATGCATACAATTAAAAGGAATATAGTTTCCTTTGAGTAAAGAAATAGGTGCATAACATTCAACCACAACAACAACAACAACAAAGCCTTATCTCACTAAGTGGGGTCAGCTATATGAATCCTAGAACGCCTGCGCTCGGTTTTGTGTCATGTCTTTCATTATAATCAAGTAGTCCAAGTCTTCCGTTAGATCCAATGTTATGCATAGAGAGGTGCATAACATTCAACCACAACAGAAAATATAAAATATCCATCACTGATGTAAAGGATCAAAACTCAAACAAAAAGTTTCATATAAGAGTCAAAACAAGCTGAAATTTGACAGGGGCTCTCCAGAATGAAATCCAAGAGGAAATACTTCCTAATAGTTCCTCAGGTAAACCATTTGGTATCAAAGTACGAATCTATCATCCCATTCAAGTTAGCGACCAAACCTATGAGAAGGTTGCATAGGAGAGTTAGAAGAATGTTTACTTGTTTCTTCTTAGCCTAAGGGTGTTAGAAAATCACATAAGAGAACACGACATAACTTTGCAACTAATTTGGTTTCAAGCACAATCTTACCAAAATTCTTCCTGGCTCTATCTAATTATTGATTTTCTGCAAAAACAAATGTTTAGAACCAAGCTAATATGTCTGTATGCAGACAATCATCCAAGCAGCTACGCAAGTTGATCTTTCATAAATTGACAAGTGAAAAACAAGCAGTAGGCAATACATATTGCCAAGATAACTGGTTTATCATCACCTTGTAAAGAAACGACTCGTTAAGACCCGAGGAGTTCTTATGGATTCTCAAATTTGGTATAAAGCTACATGGTAGATATACTTAAAGGGGAGTGGATAATGTCAAATCGTTATAGCAACAATACTTCTCACGTGATCTCTATAGATATGAGATTATAATTTGATGAGTCCAAAAGTTTTAAAAACATATTAAACATCAGAAAATCCAATACTTTCCATTCGATTGGAGAAGCACACGTTCATATTTTGAATGACATAAATGGGGTCTCAAACCTATGGTTAATCCTTCTACTATCCACAAATCCCTCTTTCAAATGTGTTAACTTTTTCTTGCAAGTGCATCGAATGTATCCAACCTGTTCCAGCTTTATCTACAATTCTATATCTATAATGCCCATGTCAAAGAAACATACACATAGACTTGGTTTTACTGATAGTAAAAACAAATATCTAACCCATAATGTATAAAACAAAAGTGGAAGAGCAGTCAATCTCCACTATTGTAAAAACAACATCCATAATCTAAGCTTCTTTGTATAAAAAAAAAAAGGATCCAAATAATCTGAGTTAGAACTTAGAGAAACACTCAACTGAGCCGCAAGCAGTCTTAGGAGACTGCCTTTGTCCAATCTGCATAAACAAGAAAGAAGGATCCATCCTGAAATTTTTATGAGAATGAAGCTAAAATTTGTATGGGAAGGGTCCATCCACTAACCAAACTGATATTTCTTATCCCGAAATTCTACAACTTAACTTCAAAATAGCAGACATTGCTAATTTGCTACCAAAGTTATCTACTCTTAGTTTTACTGCTTTTTCTCAGGTTAAGTGTTCTAGGCTTCTAGCAACATATTTCTGATTAGATGTCTTATTCTGCGCTAAACCTTGTACAAAGATCATACACATACAACACAATAAGGATATAATAAAGTTATGCAACACCTCCTGGAGTCTGGACATCCACAAGAGAAATATGACTCTCAATGTTGGGGTCATTTGAAAGCAATCGCAATAATTTAACGGAGTAATAACAAATACAACTCAAAGCTAAAAGCAAAAACAACAAAAACCACAACTTTCTGATGCTTTTAACAGAAATGTAACTTTCTATTAAAATCATCAGAAATGTGTAGAAGCAAGTGAATGAAGTACATTGCACAAGCGATAACAAGAAAAACTTACCTAAAGTTAACGAATTGCTCCAACGATTGCCGCAATGAAAAGCTCAATGCCGTCATCTTTTGCTAGCTTCTGCCACACTTGAGAGAAATCCTCTTAATATCTCCAGATCACAAACTCAAAATTTCCACTTTCTCGTCTTTTCCCACACTTTCTCGCCAACCAAACAAACTCCTCTTCCTCAAACACCCAACCCCACCAACACTTCCCAAAAACCAGACAACCCCATTACCCATTCCGACCCACAAGCCCATTCAGACCATCGAAACCTCTTTGACCCGACCCGTCTCATTCTCGGGTCGAGTCACATACTTGACAAAATAAAGCACCAGCGACCCGATTAGGACGCCAACGAAATCGGCGACGGCGTCTTTAGCGGAGGCTCCGGCGGACCTGAAGAACCCGAGCTCGTCAGCGAACTCCTTGGCTGCGCCGGCTAAGAGAGACAAGATGGATCCGAACCAAATAGAGTGACGACGGAGAAACGGGTACCGGGTTCGGGTGGCGAGCGTGGAGAAGATGAGCGTGAGAGATAAGCAGAAGAGAACATGTTGGAGCTTGTCTGGGGCTAACCACGGGTCATTGTCGCCCATTCGAGATTCGAAGGAAGGAGAGTTTCGTTGGGAAGAAAATGAGTCGAGAGAAAGTTTGAATCTCGTCCCTCTGCCCTCTCATGTATATGAACAAAATATATAAAAATGATAAGAAACAATCAACAGTTTCTTTAATTTTTATTATTTAATAAAATGCTTAACGTATTGATTGTTTGCAAGGTTTCTCGCTCTAATCGTCTCCAAACGTGGATCGAAGAAGCGGTGCATTATCTTTTATCTTTCGTCTACGTCATGTTTGACGCTCTTTTTCCTACCCTGAAGTTTTGTCTCATGTGGTTTTCTTAACACATCCGCTCTGGTTTTAACATTCGAGTACAGAATTTCAGAGAGACATGCTATCTTCCAGTTCAAACCAAAACAACAATTCAACCTTTTGAGTTTTGACTCCCTTACTGCATCAAAGACACCATCCAATACTGTTTTAGTATGCATAAAAAGATAAAGATAAAGACAACGACAATCCTCATTAAACCAAAATCATTGATCATAAGACCTCCTCACATGCTAATTCATCTTGCTAATTAGTTCATTGATCTTATCCCCGCGATCGCCCGCGTCTCCCCCGTCCTTGAATACCGTTTTCGAGCCTTTCAATCCTGCTTCAGGCTTGTTGAGCACAAGGGGCCATAAAAAGCCGGTAACCTCCTTAAAATGTGGGCCAATCGTAGCAATTTCGTGAACTATATCTTCAATGCATATAACATCATGCTGCCCCATTGCCTGTCAGATAAAAGAGGGGTGTTTACAAATTGAAATAAGAAATCGATGACTGGTAAACAAACTACGCTCAATATTCGGTAAGACATTACCCATTACCTGTTCAATAACGTTGTTGTCTGTCAGCGGAACTTTCTTCTTGTCGATCTTTGCAAAGCCCTTCTTGTAAATCAGATCCCTCACATTCTTAAG
>JAOTRO020085962.1:0-14147 GCA_028566515.2 Pyracantha coccinea | reverse complement strand
ACTGTGGAATGGGAAGTGGCTACACTAATCCAAAATGTTTCTTTCTCTCCGCCTTGACTTGCTAACAAATGACACACCTGCTTACATATTCAACAATTTCTCTTTTCATACTTGGCCAATAATAAAATGGTCGAATGGTATGATACATTTTTGTGCCTCCGGGATGCATTGCATAAGCTGAAATATGTGCTTCGTCAAGAATTGCTTTCTTTAATTCCATATTATTTGGCACAAACATTCTGTTCTCTTGCATAAGCATGCCATTTGATTCTCTAATTCTGAAGTCTTTCTTTCTTCCTCGATTTCTTTCTTGAATTATTTCCTGGGTCTCTTCATCATCCATCTGGGCCTCGAGCACTCGATCAATTAATATTGGCCTGACCTGGAAATTAGCAAGTAAAGCTTCCTTTTTGTCTTCCAGTCCTAACTTCACTCCAGTGGACCTCAAATCAACAAGAAGAGGAACATGACAAGCATAAACGACATTAAGTCTAGTTGGAGTCTTTCTACTCAGTGCACCAGCCACTACATTTGCACGACCTGGGTGATACTCAATCGTGCAATCATAATCACTAAGCGGCTCAATCCACCTTCATTGACGAAGTTTGAGTGAAAAGATACTGAAGACTCTTATGATCTGTGAAGATCTTACATTTCTCACCATAAAGATAATGTCTTCAAATCTTCAAAGCAAAGATGATAACTGCTAACTCAAGATCATGAGTAGGGTAATTCATTTCATGTGGCTTCAATTGTCATGAAACATAAGCAATCACCCTACCATGTTGCATCAACACACAACCCAAACCGTTCAGAGAACCATCACTGTAGACTTCAAAATTACTACTATCATCAGGAAGTGCCAAAACAGATGCATGAGTGAGAAAATATTTTAACTGCTGAAAACTTTGCTCACAACTATCATCCCACTCAAACTTAACTTCCTTCCTGGTTAACCTCGTCAGTGGTAAAGCAATAACTAAGAAATCCTTAACAAACCGTTGATAATAGCCTGCTAGGCCAAGAAAATCTTTGTACCTCAGTGACGGTTCGTGGTTGCTCCCAATTCTCCACAGCTGCAAATTTTTGAGGATCTACTTGAATACCTTGAGTAGATATAACATGTCCCAAAAATGCCACTTGATCCAACCAAAATTGGCATTTGCTAAATTTAGCATATAATCGATGTTCCCTTAATCTTTTCAACACCCAAGTAAGATGTCCAATATGCTCTGATTTAGACTTAGAGTATACCAAAATGTCATCAATAAAAACAGTGACAAACCTGTCAATATATGGCTGAAATACTCGATTCATCAAATCCATGAAAGCAGCTGGTGCATTAGTTAACCTGAATGGCATTACAAAAAACTCATAATGACCATAACAAGTTCTAAAAGCTGTTTTAGGGACATCCTCACTTCTGATCTTCAACTGGTAATAACCAGACCTCAAATCAATTTTAGAAAATACACGGGCACCTCGAAGCTGATCAAACAAATCATCTATACGAGGCAACGGATAATAGTTTTTGATTGTTACCCAATTCAATTGTCTATAATCAATGCATAGCCTCATAATCCCGTCTTTCTTCCTCACAAACAAAACTGGAGCTCCCAGGGTGATGTACTAGGTTGAATAAAACCTTTATCAACTAGTTCTTGCAACTGAACTTTCAATTCCCTTAACTCACCTGGAGCCATTCTATATGGAGTTAAAGATATAGGATCCGTACCTGGAAACAAATCAATAGAGAACTCCACCTCTCTATCTGGCGGTAACCCAGGTAAATCATCAGGAAACACATAAGGAAAATGCCTGACTACTCCAACCTCCTCCCCGCTACTAGGAGCAACATCATTCAACACCACATGAGCTAAATATCCCTGGCAACCTTTTGATAACAACCTTTTTGCTCTCACAGCAGAGATAATGCCATGCCTTACCCCACTCTGCTCACCCACAAAAGTAACCTCAGGTAATCCAGGACGATGGAAAGTCACTGATTTCCCGTAGCAATCTATATTGGCACGGTTATAATGCAACCAATCTGTGCCTAAAATAACATCAAAATCAACAATATCTAACGGGATAAGATTAGCTGGCATAACTACATCCTCCACCATCACTGGACATCATGGATAAACACAATCAACATAACATCTCTTTCCTCTAGGCATAGTAAACTCTAAATCATATCCTAGAGGTGTAGGATAAGGTTGCGTCACTTGAGCAAATGTATGAGAAATAACAGAATGTGTAGCACCACAATTAATCAAAACTCTAGCAAAGTGACTAAGAATATTTAACGTACCCATGATCAAGTCAGGATGATTCTGAGCATCCTGTAGTGTGATGTGGTTAACACGTCCCTGTGTTTGTTGTCGCCCCCCACGACCTCGGCTAGCTTGACTACTTCGCCCCTGAACACCTCGCCTCTGACTAGGCTGACCAGATTGCCTAGAAGATCCGGCGCTACTGGAAGCAATCTCTACCTGTTGAGGCTGTCCTTCCTGATACCACTGAGATTCACCAGTTGGAATGGAAGGATGCTGCGTATACCCTCCAGGATACTGAGAATACCCACTTTGGTAGTAAGGATTCTGTGAATACTGATATTGTCCTGAAGCATAAGGAGCAGCATCACCTTGATAATGGTAAGCACCACTAAGACCCATTTGACCATAACCACTAAATCCAGGAGCCTGCTGGATCAGTGCTGGTGGTGGCATAGAAGACTACTGGGGCCTCTGCTGGTTCTAGGGATAATTTACATCTCTATGTCCCAATTGCCCACATGTAAAACATCCATTGCTGCCCCGCCTACACTTACCAAAGTGCCTGTTATTACACCTGCGGCATAAAGGAGCACTTCTTCTACCTGTATCTCCCTGCCTCTGAAATCTAGGACCTCCTGTAACTCTACCACTTATTCTCTGACCAGTGGCACTAAAACCCCCGCTGGAAGAACTAGAACTGGCTCCACTTCTCTTAAAACTATGTGTCTTACGAGGTCCTTGAGAAGACTGACCTTTACCTTTATCATCTTTCCTCGGATTCACATCATTTTCTTCTTCTTCTTCTTCACTCTCATTGGGCATATTCTCAGAATCCTCAATCCTTAATAAAATCTCATAGAACTCCTGATAAGTAGCACAAGGAGTAGTGGTCATCATAGAACGCCACTTCTTTTTAGTGCCCAACCTAAAGTGACGAAGCATCTCAACTAGATTAGCAGCAACCTCTGGATCATAACGAGATAAGTCAGTGGATATCCTGTAATACTCATCTGCTGTCATCTTCCCCTGTTTCAATTGAGTAAACTCTTGTTTCTTATGATCAATATACTCAGGGGGAACAAATCTTTTCTTAAACAGCTGCTTAAATACTTCCCAGTCAGCAGCTTCCTTATGTGTTATATGATAAGCTTCCTGCCTCTACCAGTTGCCAGTTCTTTACCTAAGAACCATGTAGTTGTCTCAACCCATCTCTCAGGAGGAAGATTTCCCTGACTTTGCATCACACTAAAAGTCTTTTCCAAATGATTGAGCCACTGCTCAGCTCATTCATGTCCTTCATTTCCAATAAAATGATTTAGCTTCAAATTATAAACCATCTAAAGAGGTGGCATTTGAGGAGGACGAAGAGAAGCCTGAATAGCATTAGCAATAGCTTCCCCTAACTGAGCTATATCAGGGAAACTAGGCTCAGAAAAAGGACGTGGATCTCTACGAGGTGGCATAGTTCTGACAGAAGATACCAAATCATTAGAAAATTCACATGATATGCAGGATTGCAAACCTAGGCTTTGATACCAAACTGACACACCCCGACCGAGATCGAGGCATGCTAGCCGTCACGTGAGGGTGACATAACCATGTGCACAGTGCGGAAACAACATAAATAAAGAGAAATACAAATAAATCAAAACCAAACTAACAGTGTACTAGCTAAAAGTAAGTGCTAGTGCGAGAATAAGTGCAAAATACACAACCAGAGCATATGTATTCTAGGTGCAGTCTAGTAGGACGATTACTAAATTACAAGACCCAAAGCCCACTCACTGGTATGTCGAAGGGTCATAGCCCCCGAGCCTCGATTGGTTGCGCTTTCTCACCTATATGCAAAATAACTGAATAAACGTTATTTAAAGCACATAACCAAAACTAGGTAATAACTTCTCATACATTTCTCAATTTGGGTATTTGAATATACCAACGTGATTTACACAACCTCACGAACATCCCTATATTTTTAGAAAAATTTTCCGACCACCCACGCGCCAGCAAGTGCATGGTTATACGCGCTGCCACACGCAGGAAACCCTAACCACCGTTAGGAATATTCTGTCAAAAAAAGGAATATTCCGTTATAATTACTTGACGGCGTTGACTTCCGTTAGGAATATTCCGTCAACTTGATGGAATATTCTTCGTCTCCTTCCTTGGCTCGCCGGAAACTGGAAAAATATAAAAAAATTTATTTCTCTTTCGATTCTTAACCAAACTTTATAATTCTTGCTCCAAAATGAAGCTTAGAGTGAAAACAACCAAACCTTACAACTTTAAAGGTCTAAAATTCACGGGATCTCGTCGGAGAACCCATGATAATCCGGTCAAACTTTACAACTCGTCGATCTCGACTTCCCGACGTCCAAATCATCTCATTTTTCTTCTCCGAGTTTCCTGAAGATGATCTAAAGCTCCCTATAAGCTCAGAATCCCTTAAAAATCACGCATAAAAGATTGCATGAAGAACACCTTAACTCGGTTCTTTAGGTTTCTCGGGAAAATGAAGGTTTTACGTCTAAAAATTTGTATAAGTGTGTTCCTGAGCTTGCAAGGAACACGATAATGACTTCCTCGACTTCGATCTTTGAAGATATGGTTTGATTTAGGCAATGTCCGTACAAGTGTACGGAAGTGAGAAGGAATTCGAGAGAGAATGTCCACGGGATGATGTGTGTGTGTGAGTGTGTGGTCCAGCCAACAACCAACCACAAACAAGTAAACACTTAATTTTAATTGGCCCCAAAAGCTTAGGAAGTGAGTCCAATTAGTAAATCTCTTGGTCCACATCACACACCCACCTAAACGTAAAAGGGTAATCTCATCATTTTACACCATCAATAAGAAAATTCCCGGGACGGGCTATGACAAAAAACCTACCCATAGAGTGGTTAGTAACTAACTTTATTATTTTGTGAGATATATTATTATTTTCTTTTTCCTTTTTTTGTTTTTGTTTTTTCAAATAAAAAATAAAAAGAGCCAACACTATAATAGTTATGAGTGGTACGTACCAATTAAACTATAAGCGTGGATCTCTACATGCAATTTGCGTGTGGCAAGATGCTAGTATAAATGACAGGATAATACTTTTTTTTTAAGTAAATGAGAGAATAATACTTAGATATTCAATAATAAGTATTTTATTTACTCACCTTTTGATTTGGCCATATAAAAGAATTTAATGTGTTTCTTGTTTTCAAAGTTCAAGAAAAATTAAATTGACACACCCCGACCGGAATTGAGGCATGCTGGCCATCACGTGCGGGTGACATAGCCATGAGCCCAGTACGGAAGTGACAGTAATATGAAAATGTGAGTAATTAAAAACCAAAACTAACTAATTTATACTAAGATAACTATAAAAGTGTGCTGAGGAGTTCAGATTAGTAATACAAGTACTCAGAGCGTAGGTAACCTAAGTGTAGTCCAGCAGGTTAAGTATTAATTATACAAGATACGAAAGAAGTCCCTACATTATTTGAAGTATGTCAGAACCGCCGTAGAGTGCTCGTAAGCCACCAGCACAAACTTCTAACTAGAACTTGGAGGGGTGCAAAAACAGAAAACGTGAGTGGGCAAAAACAAAGCTTTGAAAAATCCATTTCTCTTTTCGAAAATACTAACCCCTCGCTGTAAAACTAGTATAATTTCCCAGAAATAATATATACGTATACAGAAATCATACTCGAGAGTAGTGAAAACCAAATATATGCCATGTCAGGTATCTCAGCAAGGAAATAAGTAAGTTAGGTGAAATAAATCAATGTAAAATGATATGTCAGCCGAAGTCACCTAACGTGACCTGTACAGTTGAGCCTATAACCCATCAAGTATGCCTGCACACGAGTCGAAACCACCTATTGTGGTCTATACAACAGGAATGGGTGTAAATAAGTACGCTCAAGTGCTACGATCACGTGAAGACTGTGCGAATAATCGTGGGCCACCTACGAGTCGAAACACCTATTGTGGTCTGTACGACAGGATTGTGCACCAAACTTGGATCCAAGGTGAGCGTACGGTGCGGGAGGTGAACATCACATGGAGGACTGTGCCCTGGCCATGGGCGGGAGCACTAACACCGGGGTGCAGGTTAATGAGCTCTAATTGCATCCACGTACAGTCACAACAATGCATTTCACTTTCATCAATATATATATATACTCACCTGAAGCTTACCTAAGCGTCCACAGCGTCAAGCAACAATATGTATATCTACTAATGCATACTCTAAAATGTAATGCAATTGACATGACATTTAAAACGTAAATCCCTTTAAAACAATTTCTGGGAAAACGTAAAGCATATATACGTATATAGAAAACCAAAAGCCCACTCACTTGAAGTCCGTGCTACAATTCCCTAGCACAAACATCAAGGCGTCACGAATGATCGACGCCTAGAACAATTATCAAACCACATCTTAGATTACAACTAAGCGTAAATTTTGAGGACAAATTAAAAGCAGATGATTTTGTCATTAACATAACCATCTATATGAATACTAATTGCATACTCATAATTAGAGCATAAAAATTACATGGGTTAGCTTACGTCAAATCAACAGTTCCATCTTTAAGTCAATATGAGAAATGGTTATTTGTTCACTATAACTGGAAATGATGCAAGCAAAATTTTAAGAATCTTAGGATTGACAAAATTTGGGATGTTCAAACAATATGTTATAGAAGAACACAATATTTGATATATGCTTATGTATAAATTTAAAACGTCGTCGTGTAAAGATTCAATTATGACTGTAATTCCGACACATAGTTAGACAAATTTATATTCATATATTTTGACATTGCTTATCGAATCAAAGCAGTACATGCACTCGTTTGAATGAAATAGCACAATTCATCCCTTGAATAAATTTATCTCTTAGACATAGTATTTACTCGCATTCTCATAAGTAGCTAAATATTCAAACTTAACTCCATTTTCTTATCAACCAAACAAATATTAATACAACGCATTTTGTCATCAACCAAATAAAATATAAAACAACCCAATTATCAAATGGTGTTAGTCATTGGAAGATATATATTGATCACACATCATAGAAACATGATAAACAATTGGAAGCCAACATATGGGTGAAGAAATTATTTCATAAGCGGAATTAAAAAATTCCTCAAAAGAACAAAATAAACCACAACCTTACCAACTGAAAAGGACTATTGGCGCAGAGCCCCAAGGAATGGCGTTGATTCAATGTCACCTAAGAAGAAAGAAGAATATGTATCGCTGTACATAAACACACAGAAGGAATAATGAAGCATGTAATGCATCTATGTATCAATCAATGCTTACCCACAATCCTTCCCAACTCTTTACCCCAATCAGAAGGAATCAGACCCTCCAACATATATCATTAACTGAAAAAATGAATAAGAGAAGGTAGATATGAATAATTGGTATTGAGCTAAGAAACAATCTCCATGCTCCATGCTGGTACATGCCAATCCAATCACGTCCACGGTCCTTCAATCTATCAAATTCATTTGCAGAGATTACCGATACCGAAAATGGAAACAAAACCCCCAAAAATTTTGAAATTTAAAGAAGGATGAATTGTTTATCTTCGTAAAGCGGAGGAAAGCTAGAGATTACATTGAGCGATGGCCGAAATTTGAAAGTAGCGTCGATTAAAACCTTATGAATAATCCTGTCAACTCGCTGCTCCGATAGGAATATAAGATTCTGGAAACAAATAAAACTACTAAATCAAACAAATTTAGACAACCCCAAAATTTAAACAATTTAAACAAATTTAAACAACCCAAAATTTTAATTTGTAGCCCAAAAAGCCAGAGGAACAGTAATCGTGACATTTGATGAGTACATATATGACAAATGTACCTGAAGATTGAAACTTTCATAAAATAAATCGCAAAAAAAAGAAAAAAAAAGTAGAAAATTAGAGAAACCCAAAATTATAAATTGCATAAAATTAGATCATCTATTTCAGTCATGCGTAAATACACCATCACACATAACAAATTTCCCCATATGACGTGATACACAATGTAATCGTTCAGATTCAAACCACACACAAAGCACTTGTAGCTCCCAAGTATACCTATATCACATTCTGATGTTTGCTTGTTGACTTTGGCCCTGAAGTCCTGACTAATGTGATCTCCTTCAATGGTGCATGAGCCTTTTTCTCCAAAGTTGCTTCCTTAAACATCCATCTTTCCTAAATTTAAAAAAAAAAACCCAAAACATATCATATAAAGCATCAACGCTATTAATGGTTATTAAAGAAATTGGTCACAACAGGTTTCACATACATCAGTTCTCAACCTAAAAGGTTTCGGATTTGTAGGCTTTGGTTTTCTATACTTCTCCCCATGAGCACTACTGGCAATAGATGTGGAGTTTTCTTTCTGAATCTTATCTGCTTAATTGACCTGCATCATTGTTCAAGCGTTACCAAGCATAAAAAACCGTAAGGGAGAAATGAACAAACATAATGTTAGAACCAGAAACTTGCAAAAGAGTTTATAGTAACACAAAGTTCGATAGCTTACAAAAACCAGGGAGCATTCTTATTGAATGAAAACAACAATCATGGCTATTAAATAGCCTTACATTCGAACAGAAAGGAAATCAACTGCCCACGATTTTACAGGTCCTATAATCGTGGTAAAGACTATGTCAAACAAGGAAATGCAGCTTGTCCCTCAAGTATAGGGATTATTGGACTCTTACGTGCTTAACAACCCTAAAAGCTAGGAAACCCTAGCAGTAAACCTTATCAGTTAACAGCTAGAAATCCTAACAACTTTATCATTCTGAGCCGGCGGCTCGTCCTTGGAGATCGACCCTTGCGATTCCTACACTGTAAGCACTTTTGGCTTTTTTTGCAATCCAAATTGTCAAAGTTTGATTTTGGGTTTCTAGAAATGGTGGAAATTTGATTTTCGGGTATTGGGTTGAAGCTGTCGGACAGTGGAGCGGTGAACTTGCTGAGCAGATCGTACGGCGTGTACAACATCAACGAACTCGGATTGCAGAAACGCACGACCTTGGCTGTGGACGGCAGCGCCGAGAACACCTATCGGTGTGCCTCGCAGGAGATGAGGGTGTTTGGGGCAATTGGCAGCGGCGCCAGCAGCTTTGTGCAGAGAGCTATCCACCTTCCCACTCATCGTATTCTAGCGCTAAAGAAGATCAACATTTTCCAAAAGGTATCATATTTCGCCTTTTCGGATAATTTTGTTTTTTTTAAAAGTGAAAAATGGGATCGTAGTATTGATTAGTAGTAAGTATATTGATTTTCCCTGCGTAAATTCCAAATTTAGGAACTTTATGCTAGTGATTAGTGACCGGAAAGGAAAGAATACCTGAACCTATATTGATCAGAACATTGGTGCGTTTGCATGGTGTTTAATAATCTTATTTTTATGTTTTCAATGTCGAAGGGACTGAGCTACTCGCGCGGAGTTAGGCATCTAGTCCACGGAGACATAAAGCCTGCAATTTGCTTGTAAATCTCAAGCGTGAGCCAAAAATAACAGATTTTGGTACAAGTGCTAGCTTAGTCTGGTTTGGTACTGAGGTGATTCTGAAAAAAAAACCAACCTTTTTTCATATCTGTTTTACATAAAAGTTTACCAAATACTATAATACCGTTTTTTCTTTTCAAAATAACTTTTACAAAAAAATTTACCAAACACTCTACTGCTTTATTTCACAGCTGCTTATTCTCACAGCAAAGCAGAAACAGCTTTTTTTTCAAAGCATAACAATACCAAACCAGTCCTTAGAGAATTCAATGGCAGCGGTTCGTGATACTTGTTGCATCTTTGTACTTTGGTTTAATCGTCGTGATTCATCACTGATTTCTTAAGTGCATTCATTTCCACTACTGGTGTGGTGGCGTCTCCTTTCATGTTACATTTGACGCATAGATGTCAAAAGTGGTCTTTTGGTATTAACAAATCTAGCAATGTCATTACCAGTGTGCGACATTTGTTGGGTCGGTCACTTACATGTCGCGCCTGAGCAAACTCGAGATGAGAATTATTCTTATCCAGCTGATATTTGGAGCCTTGGTCTTGTTCTCTTTGAGTGTGGTACTGGAGAATTCCCATTTACAGTTAATGAAGGATCCGTCAATCTCATGCTGCAGGTAAATACCTGTCGATCTTATGCTGCATTCATATCCTTTCCATTGCCTACTTCTGCCGTTGTTTTGCAACTAAAGTTCTGAGGTCTGGCAGATCTTGGATGATCCGTCACCTACACCTTCAAAACACAAATTTTCACCAGAGTTCTGCTCGTTTGTTGAAGCCTGCTTGCAAAAGGAAGCAGATGGCTAGGCCAACAGCAGAGCAGGTGATCATATTAGCCACAGATTTCAATCAGGGAGATGGTAGCTTTATTGAGGAAATGAATCTTTCTCATCACATCAAAAGATAGTTCACAAGAGTATATATACTTACACTTTAAAGTTACCACATGAGGAAAAGTAAAAGAATTATTACAGCAGTAACAATAGCTAACTCTAACTAACTTTTAAACTTTGTGTGTTATTTACATTTCTATTTAATCTATTATCCTCTTCAAGCTTGACATCGACGCTGTGTAACTAGTATTCTCCTGCAGCTTCTATCACACCCCTTCATCACAAAGTACGAGGATTCGCAAGCAGACTTAGGAGCATTTGCCCGAAGCGTTTTTGATCCAACACAAACTATGATGGACTCAGCAGTGTGAGTACTTGACACTTGCATTATCTTTAAACCAACAAAAGTGTGCTAAAAACACTTACAATAAAGAGTCTTGAGAGCTACTTTTGAAATCACAAACTCAAGGAGAGAAACCGAACCCTACACAATGGCATGGCTAATCATCAATTAATCCTGCTTTTTCTAAAACGAGTTACCATCCGGGGAGGACGTTTTCTTTTCAAAACAATTTTGTAGGATGTTGATCAGTTGCAATCTCTTTTTGCTTATGCCAGCAGCCGATGCACAAGTGCAGGATATGTAGTCTTCACAAACGTATAAATTGAAATATAACACGACCAATTAGTATCCTATTCCCTCGGTCTATCAGCCGACTCCAAGATTCATCAAGCTAAAGAGACTCACTATTTATCATGCTATTGACTCGAAAAAATACAAAATATACAAACACAACTCAAGAAGATTACCTTAAACCACAGCTTTCGGAGCTCATATGGGGAAGAACCATTCTTCACCGCAAACTTGTCAAACGAACCGGCATTGAGACTAAACGAAGAAACGTTTGGGCAATCAACCAAAATCGTCCGATTGATTGCACCATCATAATCATAACCCTCAGGTTCAATGGATATATGTTTAATGCTTTTGCTACAGATCTTCCAGCGATCATCAAGCTCACTGCGGCTTCCAAACTCCAAAACCTCCAAATTGGAGCGACTCAATACCAAATCCTCCACCGCCCACGCCATCAAATCAAAATCAGTTCGAATCGAGGACATTGTCGACAAAAAGCGCACGGTGGAAAATTGGGCCGGCAGCGTAATTTCACATCGTGTGTGTCCTAATTTGTCAACACACCCATTATTCGGAACGGAAAACTGAAAATCGTAATACCTAACTGCCTCGTCAGGAGGATCAAAGAATTTGAATTCAATTTCCCGAGTGCAAAGGCGAGTTACCGCGAATTGAACTCAGGAATCGATATAAGAGCCGTATTGACTGTGGTGCGGGAAAGAGAGTCGGGAAGTGTGGAAGGGAGAATCGGAGCGCGAGAGTAGAGCGTGGTCGACGAACACGGCTAAGAACTGGTGACGGTTATCGAACGGCGGCTTGTACGGCCGGAAGTATTGGCGGATAAAATTCAGGGAGGGAATGCGAGACTAGAGGGTTCATCATTTCCGAGAGACGAGAGAGGATCTCGTTGGGGAGATCGTTTAGGTTTCGATTAGTATTGTGTTTGGGCCCTTAATTTTATTATTATTTAATTTTAGTATCATACGTCTGTTAAAAAATTTGTCAAGCTAACCATTAAGCGTTGACATAGCATTAAGCGTTGACATAGCAATATAGAGTTCATATTTGTCCTAACGTGGGTGGCAACTTGGCATCATATGTGAAAAAAACCAAATAAAAATAATTATTTAAGAATTTTTTGTTTTATAAAATTAGAAACTCAAATCAAGTTGACCATGACGATCTCAACCCAAATCGAATTGACCACCGTAGTCGATTATATACCTCAAACAAACAATGGGTTTGACAACAATAAACGTTCTCATAGGGGTGTAAGTTGAACTGTAATTTCTGTTTCCACGTTAAACTAAATTTTAATTAATAATTCGAACATTTGTAAAATAATTTAGATAAAAATTGGAACGCATATAGAATTTCCAATCCGAAGGTTTTTTTTTAATGTTTCAAAACGATTGTCAATTTAATATGCTGATAATTCTCCAGTCAAATTAGATATTACAAAGAACAAATAAAAAAACATTTGAACAATAGGGTTTTCATTAGAGGAACCAAAAACTTACATAATGTGTACTATGCATACAAGCTTTCTTAGGAGTGACAAACATTACATTAGTGCTACAGTTACACAATATATCACTTACACCATTATAAATTTATATCCAGTGCCGTTTGAAT
Source organism: Pyracantha coccinea (assembly GCA_028566515.2). Lineage (NCBI taxonomy): Eukaryota > Viridiplantae > Streptophyta > Magnoliopsida > Rosales > Rosaceae > Pyracantha > Pyracantha coccinea. Next base: position 1,225 of record JAOTRO020085962.1, on the reverse strand, counting down.
TTCTTATCAAATACTCCTCCACCATAAGTAGTCAGGAAAATTTCAAGGAGAAGGGGACAGTGCATCCAAATCAAATAAATGACGGGAACACCAACAAAGGACAATGATTGGAGTAATAATCCATGATTTGTCCTGAAGCATGATGAATAGGGCAGAAGAAAAAGCAACCATCATGGTCACAATAGAGATGAAGAGCGTGGAAATGCCTGCTATCATCTTCATGGGTAAGGATTTGAGGAAATCATCTTCAGCATAACGCGATATATGGATGTCCAAAAACATCAATGCTGAAATTGCGAAAGAAAAGAACGAAATAGCATTCGAAACTATAAAAATCATAAATAGCTTTTTGTTTAAGAATAATGAGGGCATTGACAACTGTATAAGAAGTTGCTGTCTCTTTCATCCACTTTTCTCCATCCTTGAGCAATACCTTGTGTTTCTCAGTAAATAATTCAGGGGGTGTCAAACCATCTTTGTTTAAAGATGAGGCTCCCGAGAGTGGAACCACAATACTCTCGACCTCCTGCATTTCATTGAACAAAAACTTATACATCGTAGTGATATGAGGTGATCGTGTTCTTAAGGTAATTAGAAAGGGAAAAAAATGCTTCATTTGATATATAGATATAATGAGGTAGAATTTATATTATTCTTATACGGCAACCACATGCAGAAATGTTGAAAGAAAGAAAGAAAAATATGAAGACTGAATAAAAGTAAGAGGAATGCTAGATAGTTTCCTCATTCGCCTTTACCTGATTACTTTTTTCACTCACTTGATATGTGTATTCTGGGGTTTCCACCTGCTTCCTTCCTCTTCTTTTCCTCTTCTGGACTTTCTTTTCCTTATTTTCCATCCACTTCTCTGTCTCTATCTCGCAACCAGCTACAACACCGATTCACCCTCCATTTCTCCAGCTTAGCAAAAGAAATCAAAGGCATTCACCAGCGTGGGTTCCGTCGGATTCCATATACAAGGGCGTGGTGACCCAGTACGAGAGCCCGTGGTGGACCGCCGCCAAAAAATCCAACGAAACCACTCTGAGCCAGCTCATAGCAGTCGAGAACGACTCGCACGACGTCGGCTGCTGCTACCATCGGCTCATCAACTTCACGCATTCTTCAGATCGTCCTGATATTCAAGGGTGTTGATGCACAAAACCGGGTGGGTCTTGTACGAACATTAATCCGACCGTGGATCGCACAAACGCTCAAGAACACA
>JAOTRO020085884.1:0-14152 GCA_028566515.2 Pyracantha coccinea | reverse complement strand
ATATATATATATATATATATATATATGCGTGCTGCATGCATTATCGTCTACATGCTCATTTAATATATGAAATTAATTAAGCAAATCAAGTATTATAATGGTGAGTAGATGTGAGTAAGATTAGTAGTTTAAGCAGTGTAATTAATCTTTTGTATTTAAGCTCGAATCTTTATCTTCGTAGATTAAAATCTTTATTGTTCTTACGATTTATCTCTGGTACCTACAAGCATTGAGCGTCGACATTTCTAAGTTGTTGGATCAAACCCAATGGTTACCGATCACCAATTTGAAGACGTTGAATCGATCGAACTCAAAGATAATTGTGCAACAACACTCGGTGCTTGTCGGCAACAAATAAAATCTCTCTTCTTAACCCTAATATCATGCTGCTTGAGCTAAGACTCTTTTAAGGCTGATGAGGCCCTCAAATAATCGGTCAGGTGAGAAGAAAAATATTTTATGGAGACTGAAGATAGAGACCGAGAAAACTTAAGAGAGTGCATTGCACTCACAACATAGAAACATAGAAGTTATTTCCTCACATGAACAAAGAAATGTAAAATTACATGAAGAGAAATAGAGAAAAGTTGAGAGAGGCACAACCTTAACTGTTCCGATGCCTGCTCAAATAGGAAAGCCTAACGAGCAAATAAACCGGTAGCCCGATCCACTTGTTGCCCACCTACTTTCGCACCTCGCTTACGCGTCTTGAGTCCGTGGCAAGAACTTATCTCCCCAAGTCAAAATGAGCTACATTACCAATTCAAATTAAAGCCCATTTCTCAGCCCAAAATCATGAGTTACCCACTTCGCAAAAGGCCCAATTCTCAACTGAATTAGCATGAACAAGAAATCCAGTAACATAAGAGAGCCCACCATTAGCTGTTGGCCCGCGATATATTCCCTACGACGAAATTCAATACTAACCATACGATTACGCGGCTTCTCCCTCCAGCCGTTGGATAAAGCGGCTTCTCCAGCCAACGCCCTAATTTCAGAAACCTGTATAAATAACCCAACGGTCCTCTTCCCTCTCAGTCCTCTGCTCTGTAGGCGGCTCAAATTAGGGTTTAGGACTACTTCCCAGATTCAGATCGCAAAGGTATCGTATTATCAATCTATAAAGGTTCAATCTTTGTTGAATTTACAGAATTATTGTTCGGTTTTAATCTCTTTGTGGCCTCAAAATTTTAATTTGAACCAAAAATTCCAAAATTCTTAATCATTTGCATTTCTAGCCCTAATTTGTGGTTCAAAGGTCAACCAAATGAATGAATGCTGCTGTAGTCTCAATTTTTAAAGAAGATTTTCAATTCGTGGATCAGAAAATTGAAAGTTGATTTGGTTGGTTTTTGGGGAATTTAATTTTGCTACTGGACTGTTGATTCTGTTGGTTCCCCAATCCAGTTTAACTCAATGGTAAATTGTTATTAGGTTTGATTGTTGCACTATTACCTAGGCTCCATGACCATATGGAATTATTGGGTGCCTAATTTCAGTGTGCAAAAATCGACGTTGGGAGCCGCTTTGCAGCTTAAATTTCGAGTGTTCTGCTGCCAGTAAAAACCCATACATTGTTCAGTAAATCTTGTTTATGAATGAATATTTGATCCCTTTACTAGAGAAGAAGATCACACGCTCGGAGCTCAGTCGTAGAGCAATGGCCTAGATGTAGTTGCCACTAGCAATCTAAGTCCGCGGTTTGTAGTTCGTCATGTCAGTCTTGTGAACCAGCATTAGTTTTGATATTGCACCAGAGCAAGGCTCCGTGACCATCAAATTATTGGTTGCCTATTCTCAGTGTGCAAAAATAGACGTTGGGATTCACTTTGCAGCTTACGCTTGTAATGTTTCTGCTGCCATAAATGCCCGCACATTGATAATTCTTATTTATGCAATCCGTTAAGCTCACCAGAACACTCGAAATGTTCATGTGTCGATTTAGTTGCCACTCGCAATCTAAATTAGTACTCAGTAGCTGGTATTTTGTAGTGGTTCCTCAATGGTGCCAACTTGCGTTATGTTTGATTATTGCTCTATTACCTAGGCGCCATGACCATCAGAATTATTGGTTGCCTAATTTGAATGAGCAAAGATAGACTTTTGGGATCCGCTTTGCTGCTTAAACTTTTGATGTTTCTGTTGCCAGTAATGCCCTCACATGCTGAAGTAATATTTGTGCTTAGTTAACCTCTGCAATCACGCTGAGAATAGGTTAAGATGAAGGAAAAGAGACGCTCATAGTCCCATTTTGTTGTTTAAATGTGGAACTTATATTTTGGAATGAAAACAATGAATCCTCCCCGAAAGTTAAATAAGTTAATCTACAAAACTGAGTTTTCAACTCTGACCTAGATTTGGTTCCCAAGAAGTTTTTGATTATAAGGTTTCTGCAGTGCATGCTTCTGATCTTGTTTCTTGGTATTAACATCGGTTTGTCTACGCAGGTTTCTTACGAAGACTGTAGGGCGCTGAATTCAGGAATCTGAGCACCTCATTCTCATTGTGAAGAAACCAAATCGTTGACGAGAAGTGCGCTTGAGATGTGGATAGCTGCAGTGTCAATTATTACAGTTCTTACCCTGTGTATTTAGAATTAAGCTATTACTTGCAGCTACGTTGTTGGACTCGATTGTTTGTGATGAATAAGAAACGGAATTGTTTTATCTTAAACTTGTCATTATCGTCTCTCCCTCTCTAGCTTTGTATTTTCTTTCTCTTTGTTGGTTTTAATTTTGCAAGGAATGCAACACTGGCAGTGGCTGGAAAGTTTGGGCAGTTGGGCAACCCTTTGCCGCATTACCCTAAACCCCTGTATTGTTTCATCACTTCACTACTTCATCGCTGCATTCCTGCAACTTTTGTCTCCCATCTTACCGATGGGTATTGACAGAAGAAGAGTATTTAGGAAACTGAGATGAGTCTTGACAGAAGAAGAGTATTTAGAAAATGATGGGGTGTGTTATCCACACACTTCTTTTTACTTCTCACACGTCCTTTATTAAATTTTGTCCTTTAATCTTCTTCAATTCATCCGATTCGAGAGCCGAAAATTAGAAGAATGTTTGAGAAGTAAAAAGGGGTGTGTTGATATCACATCCCGAAAATGATCCGTACCCCTAGGACTAGTATTCATAATACTTATGCATTCTCGTTCTACGAGAGATTTTTCAGTGTGATCGTCACACGAGATGGTACACCATGTGTTCCAATATAAATGGTGAGTTATGTGTGTTAACAAGTTAATAACTTAAAAATTAAAATTTTTCATCACTTGCATAAAAACATTTGGTGTATAATCCGTATTCTTATCACAACTAAAAATTTCTCCTCATTTTACCTCCTAGGCTCTCATTCTCATATCCTGCATTGTTGTGCAATGATCACAACAATCAATTTCTAGGTCACCCCTGTAAAAATTGGCTATGTCCTAAATCAAATATGAATTTTTATAGTCATTTAAAAGGAATCAAATAAATAGACCAACCATGTTCTTTAGTTTTGAAATTTTTACACATTAATTAAACATTTAAATGATTTCTAATCTGATTTATTTTTAACAGAATTGACCTAATAAAAACATTATCCTAAACATCGTAAAACATTACAAGATAAGAAAAAGAGCCAAGAAAGCCCGACTGCAAAGTTGAATAGTTGGTTGAGTAAGTCTTTGAAGTTTGGACATCTGTAAGAAGGTCATTGCATCCTTCTTGATTGGGGAACTCATTTAAAGATGATGGACCCTCTTATCATTTTACCAAACTTCAAAACCGAAAATTTGATCATGGCCACAGAAATCTGTGACTTTTCCTTGTGAGACACCAAATACGCTTGAGAAATGATTTGCAAGATGTATTCTATAGTATGTATGTATGTATGTATGATGATGATCTCAATGTTTTGATGAGTAGAATAATAATTGGTCACTCCATTCTTGTAAAATATTTATTTTTATCTGCAACCCACTTTATATTCAAGTGCAGTGACTTTTCAGTACCTTACGCTGTGGACCCTCCATCATTTATCAAAGTTCCCACTCAAATTTGATGCAAGGGAAGATGATATTTCAAATTCACACTACGTGTAGGGTTTAGGGCATTATGACACACATTTTAGTGTGAAGATAAGTCTCACACATAATTGGATATGCTAGCATCAGTCGTCTATATATGAGTGTGTGACAGTGGACTGTTAGAATCTCATATGATTCAAAAGCTTGCAATGTCGTTCGTAAACATGCTAAACTAATTGTGCACCATTAATGTAATCTAATACACACATGCCTCAACGATCTTGAATGTGTTCACAACTAGCCCCCGCTCAAAGTCAGATATCGATTTCAATTTGGACAAAATTTGGAAATTAACATATAATGTGTAGCTTGTGAATTATGCAATTCAGTTCAATACTAGACCCCAAAAGAAACCCTATATGTATGCTAGAGTCCATTGCGACACACATTTTAGTGTAGATCTAGGTTTCAAAGAGAATAATGCCAGCATTATAGTAGCATGATGCGTATGACCATGAGATGTTGATACGTCACATGCATCAACAATATGAAAGGTAGCATACGACCTACATACTCGTGTGTAGCTGTTGATGCATTATGACATCCACGTACCTCAACGACATAGGGAGTCTTAACGAGTGATGCTAGCACGAGTCGAAAATAGAAGTCGATTTCAATTAACTTGAATTTGATCTTAAACAGATGAAGTAAGGCATTCATTGTAAAGATCCTTTTCATTTATTACATTGAACTGGTGTGAAGTTTGGAAGCAGAAAGAGCAGTACAAAGTGATAGAGCTGCAGTGGTGAAGTGTTGCATAACTGAGTGAAACTAAATAATTCATTTTCCAGTTTATAAGAGTTGATGCAAACCACATGCTGAAAAAATGCGACAGGAGCTCGTTGAATACGCAAGGTTGGTCGCAGTGGTGAAGTGTTGCATTATTATTATTATTATACACTGAAATAAATGTTCATGTCCAAAAAATCTGAAAAAAAAGAGAGAAGAAGGATGCTGAAATATATACATATATATATATATATATATATATATTGAACGTTGGAGGATACGTCGTCCCTGACATATGTGGCTAAAATTCACCATTGCTCCACCCTCCATACGTCGTCTCTGACATATAACCGAACTCGTTCTGGTCATTTATAATGTGATCAATAAATACAACATATATACGTACTCATTTCTTCTTTTTCTTAATTTTCTCACAAAACCAAGACTGTTAATTAGCACGTATTCCATAACTTTAGAGAGGTCGTTGGCACGACTGGGTGGTGGAGGCTTGAAGGTGGTATAATTGGCAATTGGATTAGTTTTCTCACACCACCAAGACTGTTAGCATGTATTCCACAACTTTAGAGAGGTCGTTGGCACAACTTGGGGGGAGGGTGCGGCTAATCTGTGAAATTCCACCGACAACACAGAGAAAAGAGAACTCTTTTGGGGGGTTAAATTATGGGGTGTACAGGAAAAGGATTTTGCATATATTGTCTGTCATGTCCAATGTTAAATGCATGGTCTGAGTTGTCTCCTATGTTGGTGAAAATACACTTGAAAAATAAATTGGCTATTAAATGAAGCAAACCCTAGCTTTTTCTCCATATACATTCTGTTTATGTCTGGGTCTTCACTCACTGGATCACTTTGAACGTAATTAGCAATATACATTGTTATTGCTAGCGATGAGTATTTGTGTGACAAACTATAGCATAAAATTCCTGTGTACAGAACTGGACGCGTTGAAGTTGTGTCAATCAATCATCCATTTGATTAGCCAATATGTCCAATTTATTTTCTCAGATTTTTTAGCTTGCAGACCAAAAATATGGACCATATTTCGATTTATTTATCAGATAGATACTAGTGCCTCGATCTTGTGGCCTGTAAAACTATAAGTTTCCATTTTTGTTTGGAACTATATACAGTAATCATTTTTCAAATTGTTAAATTAATCAGTTTTAATATATTGTTGTCGATATCAAGCATGAACGTGAGGGACTACTAGTAAATTAAACCAAATTAAACAGCCATATGCATGCATAATATGGCTCATTTGGAAGTGTTTTTAAAATGACTGAATGCGTTGGTGAAGTTTAATTGGGTATGATTCTTGTAGGAAGCACTTCAAGTGCTTTTCCAAGATTTATTGACATTTTACTAAGGATTGGTTCTAAAAACACTTTCATTAAAAGCGATTTTATTTGTTTTAAAAGCAATTCCAAACGAGTCCATAAACAATGCAACATGGCAAACATATACGTGCGTGATTCCATTTTTCTACCAAAATCCATTTACCTTCTCTCCTTTTCATGTAGAACAATATTAATGTATAGTGGCCGTCACAAAAGCATCAAGTTTTTAATGCCACCGCCATGTTAGATGGGAAGAGGAAGAGTACTAGACTTGGGAAATTGACAAGAATGTAGGCTTTTTTCTTCTTGGTCAACTTCTTTTATCTCTATAATTTACCCAACTTGGCATTGGTTTCATTTCGTTTATGATTTGTGTTTCCTGTTATTTGCAATACAACTTGAGCATAGAGTGACAGGAAAGTGGAAAAAAAAGGACTCAGAAATTAAAACCTCTTTTAATTCTACCTCAAAAGAACAAATTGACATAGCACCAAACATCAGTAAAGTCGGTCATAAAAATATCTTGTATTGGACATGTCCATATAAATGTCCTGTGTAGTTTTAAATAGCATAAAACCAACCAAACAGAAAATCCAATTTCAAATAAACAAGACTTTGGCATAATCAAGTTTACTAGAGCAGAGTGTAATTTCTTCGACTATTTGCATTCACGTCCGAATGAATCTTCTATTTTCTAGTTTATATTAGACAATAATATCGCTCCAAGGGAAAAAAATCCAAAGAAATTCCGGGTTAAAGGATACATTCACTCATAACCATAAAAAAATCAAAGTACAGATGAACAATGGTGAATATATTGAAGAAAACTATAGGAGACATACATAGTTTGCACCTAGATGAACGACTCTCTAACAAGTTGAAAGGGGGAGACGTATTAACATTTGATGTGAGAGCTACAGCCAGCCAAAACTGTAATTATTTTGCTTTCACGAGAATACACCAAGCATGCATGCATGTCAAGCATATTTTATTACATTTTTCTCGTACCTAACCTATGAAAATTGCATAAGCAACCAAAAACTGCTTCGGCAATAGCATGAATTCATGAACGGAAATTAAGCAAATGATTTGCTTTTGGTAATTTGATCATGAGAGGAGCTAAATTTGTTGCACACTTTGATTTAATTCCCAATCAGAACTCCAATTAATCCGAAATGATCACACAGAGGACATGGCAGTGGCTACAGAGTTCATCATCAAAACAGTGGAGATTCTGAGGGAGAAGAGTTCACCAAATTGAGAATACTATTCCAGTAATGCTTATTATCTTCGTGGTAGTCACTACCGCTACCGCTGCCGCTTCCACCACCGTTATCAGAATCCCCGCCGTGATCCCCGTCTGACAAACTCTGCACCTCATCAGAGTTGTTAAGCAAGAGATTAGTGAACCCTTCTTGATCAGCAGCTGCCATGTCAGCAGCCACATTGCCAACTTGATGATCAGTAGCAGTAGTCCATGCAACCCCAGCGTCCATGGACATTGTGATGGTCTGATGATCATGAACTAACCCTAATGAAGTGAAAGACAAATGGGACTTCCAATCTTCTTCTTTATCCCCACATTCTTCCCTGGTCTCAGAAGAACCTGAACACCCAACAAACTCGATCACCGCCGGCTGCATAATCGCGGACCCCACTGCGGAGGATGATGCGTTATTAACGTTAGTCTGATCGGAATTGTAATTGAGCGTAGATGTCGAAGACTCGAGATCAATATTATTATTAGAAGGGTTTGATGACGGCCACTTAATCTGAAGTTGAGCTGAAGTCGAACCCGAAGACGAAGAATTCACCAGAACATAGGTATTGGGGTTTGTGGTGGTGAGCTGATGGAGTAATGAGGAGCTGTGGGAGCGGAGCCTTGATTCTCTGACGAGGCGAGCCTCGGCTTCGAGCCGGGCGCTCTCCCACTGGGCCATGTGGCTGAGGTTGGAGACGTTCTTGGAGTGACCGTCGGCGCTAGAAAGTAGGGCGTCGTTCTTTGGCTTGTGCGTGACGGGGTCGATGCCCATTTTGGCTAGCCTCTTCTTAAGATGCGTATTCCAGTAGTTTTTTATCTCATTGTCTGTTCTCTTTGGCAAGTGAGTTGCTATGGCCGACCACCTGATCATCAAAGACAAATATTAGCACCAAAATACTATAAAAAACAACATAAACTACATCGATCTCATTAGTATTTTTATTTCATTTATATGTTGTAAGCATTATAATATAACAAATTGATTTATGCCAAAATGGGCATGCAATTTAACATTCCATTTACTTTATTCGTTGATTCTTTTTTGATCAGTTGAATTTTTAAAAACCAGAAACGAGTAGGAGTGTGCACGATAAGAAAATTTGAAGAGGACCATTTTCATTTAAAGATTGTGGCCCATAAATAATGAACTCGCAGTCAGGAGACTCATGACTCAGAACTCAGAACAGCAGTGAATTATCATGTTATGGAAAATGGTTGCACAAGTCAAAATTGTGAATAAGTGACAGGTCAGAGTTGAGTGGTTACAAGTAATTGCGAGATCAAGGCTTTCACATTCAAAACGTTGAAAAGTTTAAGCAAATATATCCAACAATGATGGAACTTGATTACAGGGAACGTCGACTTCTTAACAAATTCTAGCTTGTAAAGAAAAATAAGAACATATTTGAGAGAATAGGATTAACAACCATGAAAAATAAGACTACTAATTAACATTTGGAAACAATGTCTACCAGAGGTCCAGAACTAATAAGACTAAGACAGTTGATAACAACAAAATTGCATCTGACCATTTGGTCTATCAACACTGATAGAGGAGGTACAGCGTTCAAATCGCAGGGATGACAATTGTTGATTAAAAAAACGACAAATTAAGCGACAATATAAACAATTGTACTCTACCTGTTCCCTAATAGGGCATGGAGTTGAATTATGGTTTGTTCTTCTTGCAAACTGAACTTTCCCCTCTTAATATCAGGTCGAAGATAGTTAGTCCATCTAAGCCTACAGCTTTTTCCACATCTCTGAAGACCTACACACATTTAGTTGATTAAACCGTGAAATTAACAAATAATTAAGAACTTAATTACACATGTTATGTAATTACATACATTCTTATAGTATAATATGTGGGGAAATGCAAGTGGAAGTCTCACCAGCTTTTGTTGGGAGGGCACGCCAACTTCCATGGCCGTGTTCTTCAATGTAAGCCAAGAGCTTCTGGTCTTCTTCTGGAGTCCAAGGTCCTTTCTTCAAACCCACCTTGTCACAGCACGGTGACCGACCCATCGGAATATTCTAAACCAGCAAAGCAAAGTAGTAGGTTCTGCTCTTGTTTATATAGCTACACTAACTTTGCACAAGAACCTTGCACAAGAGAAAAAAGAAGATATGGATGGAGGAAATTAAAGAGAGAAAGAGAAGAAATGGGCAAATGCATAGAGGATGAGAAAGGTCAGCGACATAAATGGGATAAAGAAATAAATTTTGACCAGAATATAAACTGTACTACATCTCTCGTGACAAAACTACCCTCTTAACCTTCTTTCACCTAGTAGACTTCAGTGTAAGCATATTGACTAGAACAAATGTGCTTGTACACTACGGCGTAGGCATCTGAGTTGGATCTCTCTCATAGTTTAGAGCATGTTCACTTAATTACAGGGAATAGAAAGCGAAATCATATTTACCAAAGTATGGATATGATAATTCACTTCTTAACCTTCACTTATGTGTACTAACACATGTGAAATAAAAAAAGTATAGATTTGTTGTTCATATTCGTAATCAATTACATTAAATTCTAGTCATATCCACTTGGAGAGTTGGTTTATTTGATTCAATTTTCTTACTTCCCATATACTAAAGTTACTCCTTATTTCTCTGATCTCTCCCAAAAATACATATTGTAGATTAATTAAAACTGAATATGTATAAATATAGTAAGTTCTTAATTTGCTTTATATATAATGACCTAAGGGAATTATTGCTCTATGAAGAATAATTGCATAGGATCAATCCTCCTCGATTTCAAGTTGATTAGGTTTTCTTTACACCATTCTTCTTTTCTTTAATTTGTTTCTGGTCCACTTATTATTTTATATAACTTTAAAATTTATGTCACTCAGTCTTGCAATATTTATTTCCAATTTCCTGCAGATTTTGCAGGAGACCCATTTACGAAGAGGATAGTTCTCCTCCTCCATTAATCAACAAACCTATTAAATTTCAAAATATTCAACGTCATGTTATTCACTTGTTATCTTCTTCTTCTTCTTGACTTTTAATTTTCAAAAGTGAGGGTAATTCTTTAGCAAATATTTTCTTAAATAAATTAGTAATTTAACTGAAAAATATAAATGCTTATAAAAACTTAATTAAATTAGATATTGTATCCCATAAGTCAATTTTTGATTTTTGATAACAATTAACATTTTCATGATGTATTGTTGATGCATTATTTACTTATTATCTCATACATACGGAATGGATAATAGCTTCATTTTGATTAAATGATGATAAAAATAACAATTATGATTTTAACTGTTTTTTATACGACAATATATTTACACTAAGCGGTGGAAGAAATAAATTGGTATCTAATAGTCTATGAGATTTGAATCTAAGAGACACATCTTACAAGTAAAGAGAAATATTTAAACTGTTGTATTGTGAAAATACTTTAATCACAAAAGGATGGAGAAGCATGCGTAACTATGAAGCGAGCACACGTATTTTCATTTTTTTTTCTTAACCAATTTATATGTATATCAAATCTCTTTAGTTTTATGCTATGCAGTCGATATTAATTGAAGGCATTCACCAGAGCGGAGCAACTGGATATAACTCATAGAACAAGATCATTGGCCGCCTCTAGCAAGTAATTATTCCTACATAAAATGCTACTCCTAGAATTTCAGAATCTCCTCAAATCTTCAGTGGGTTTCAACACTAAAGAGGTAAAGATTTAATGTAAGCATAAGCACCGACCACTGGTCCATGCTCATCTGATTTAAGTGTGATCTTGTCACCATTAATATTGCTTGGTAGGTGCATTATATTAGTAAGCAAAATAAATCAATTCACAAAACCTTCATATCTTACTTTATTTCCCTACCGCTAGAGAAAATCTTGAGTAGGATATCCGATCACATTATTCGCAGGGTATTTCTCGTAATAGCATGAGATCTTCTGTATTTCGACTACACTCATTCTACTGAAATTGCTCTCTAGCTACTTAATTAGACAAGTAGGGCTCATTGGGAAGTGCTTCTAAATGATTGAAATAGCTTTTGATAAAAATGTTTTTAAAACTAATTCTTAGTAAAAATATAAGTGAATCATAGAAAAGCACTTGTGGTGCATCCTGCAAGAAACATCAGGATGCACTACAAGTACTTTTGTAACACAAAAACATTTTCTCTAAAAGCACTTTTAGTCATTTTAAAAGCACTTACAAATGAGCCGGTTATTAACTCCAATTAGATATTGTAATGATGCATAATAACTAGCCATCCTTGGTGGAGTTAACCTAATCGGCCGGGTAGGGTAAACATATATCCATATGGAGTTTAATGAAGCCTTTCAAACCCCTCAACTCATTCAAGCCACACCAGCTCGAACTAGCCTGACATGGAAGCTTTGCACAATTGGGTCGTCTTTAGGGGACTATAGCTGATCTTGGAATAACAGCAACAACATGCATATATATGTTGCCCTAGCTAGTTAGGGTTGGCTTAATAATGCTTTCATAAGTGTCACATTCAACCTCATTAATTAATCTATAGTCCCTCTCCTACCTATGGATCGAGAAGCTTAATTAGCTATGCATAGATCAATCGCTTATTGTAGCTCAAAGTCATAGTTAGACGCATGTACATAAATTTCTTCTTATACACCCATAATTTGGTCACACTAAAAAATATACGTGAATATGTGATTCATAGAAAAGATGAACAACTGCAGTATCGTAACGAGAATTTAGATAATACTACTTATATTTAAAACTTGGCATTGCTTATAAGAAAGTAAAATTTTCTAAGATAAACTGTGGTGTGGTCAATATTTAAAATATCAATACAGGTGTTATGGAAATATCGATAGACATATCGATATCGATATCTGTTCCCTTTGATTGAAATTTGCAATAAGGTGAGTATATCAATTCATTCAGATTTAGTCTAAATTAAAGAAAAATTTCTCAAAAAAAAATTCAAAAGTTTGAAATCCACAATAATGACTTCCTGAAAAGTTTATACAGTGAATCAGTAAATATCAATTATATTCATTGATTTTCTTATACCTCGTTGACATAAGATGAAGTTTTCATTTCACCCTCTTTCCCTCTTTCCATATCAATCCTTGATTTTCGGATACTTCGATAAAAATACCGACAACCTTGTAGATATTTTACACACTGGGTGTGGATCTGTAGGTCTAAAGCCATAACTGAACAGGGTCCAAAAGTTGTCCTGCCGAAAGAGGTCGGCAGGCACTCAAAGGCGGTGAATGGTGATGGAGACCTACTGGGGCTGACGCTGCCGTAAGCGTAAATTAACAAATAAAAATTTGGAAGCAAAAGAATTTGAGAGGGCAGATTGGTAATTCGAGAACCAAAGCAGTACTAAACTAATTTATTGAGATGGGCTCTACGCCTCTGTGGGGTTAAAATCTTGATTGATATGGAAGCATGCAAAGACAATAATGGATGTGCTAGAATGGAAAAATACTCAATAATAAAAAATGCTTGTGTGTCCGGCTTGGAAGTTGGAAGTACGAAAACGGAAGATCAAATTTTTAGATCATTTTTCGTAGAATAACAAAATGTGGCGGATGATGGTGGGCTCTTTTTTTAATGATTCCCATGTGATTTGCAGTAGAAAAAAAAGAAAAAAAAGTAGGAAAAACGATATTCGTTGAGGAACAACGCTTGGTTATTAAAAAATGAGCGGAAATTCATACTCAAAATCTTTGTATTTGAATTACATACCCTTGTACATTTACGGTCATAACTGTTCATTTTATGCATCACTATGTAAAAATTATCTTTACAAAAAATAAATTAAAACTAAAGTCGTTTAGTCAATTTATTGTACCAAATACATAGACGATTTGTAATACTTTTATCAATTTCGTTCATCTATTTTTATACAATTTGATGATCAGAGGAACTTAGTTTTGAATGATCTTCTCCAGTCTTGCAGATGTGATTTTTATAAAATAATTTATAATATGAATGATTTTTTTTTTATTATAAATACGAAATTTTATATGTCCGCGACAATTTTAAATAAAAATTCTGACTTGTCATTTGAGTTATCAAGTCTTTCTTGGCTGGGTGGACAACTGGGGACCACCATCTTAAATTCTAGTTGATGACTGCCAGCTCTTTTCATAGTGTATGGTCCAACAAGTTCTTTATGACCCTCTTAAATTCGGTCCCATTTTACACTTGTCAAAGAATCGTTGCTCCACGTGCATATATAGTGGTACATTCAGGAAAAGCATCCTCGTCCGTTCTTTTTCTGGAGATCCAGGATCTCGTGATCCTGGCCGTTCATCGTACATCGTGATGTCAGTTCATTGTACATCGTGCTGTTAGTTTTCATTCATCGTAAATTTTAAATAATTTCTAACTGTACGATGTACAATCAACGATCACGATCTCAGAATCTTCCGAATCCCAAAAAAAAAGGATCATTCAAAACAAAAGACGAAAAGAAGTATGTTATTTAAGATTAAAAAAAAGTCATTCTACATTGCATTTTCTAAGCCTATAAAAATGCATAGGAGAGATAATATACGCAGATCAGATTATGATAATTATTTTAAAGGGAGTTTTAAAGAAAATTTCGTGGTATTGTTTATTTTAACGAAAAATTATATTTTTACATTAAAAAGTCAATCATTTTTACATTAAAAAGTCAATCCTGATATTATTCACTTTACCCTTTATTTTGTCCTTATCGTTAAAACTCAAAGTTTTCAAGCTTT